>ML677488.1:2328802-2392391 GCA_007922305.1 Dermatemys mawii
GGGGGGGGGGGGGGGGGGGGGGGGGGGGGGGGGGGGGGGGGTTGGAGAAGGGGCAGAAAGTTCCAGGGGCAGTCAGGGGACAGGGAGCCGGGCGGGTTGGATAGAGCAGAGGCTCTGGGTGGGTGGTCAGGGGATGTGGAATGGGGGGATTGGATAGGCTGGGGGAGTCCCAGGGGTCTATCAGGAAGCGGGGGTGGATAGAGGTCAGGGGACAGGGAGCGGGGGGATTGGGTAGGGGGTGGGGTCCCGAGGTGGTTGTTGGGGGTGTTTCGGGAGGGGGCATTCAGGGGATAAGGAGCAGGATGGGTTGGGTATTCTGAGAGGGGCAGTCAGAGGCAGGAAATGGGTGGGGGTCAGATGGGGGAGGGGCCTTCCCTACCCGTCCCTCCGTACAATTTTGAAATCCTGATGTGGCCCTCGGGCCAAAAAGTTTGCCCACCCCTGCACTAACAGCTGTCCTCTTTCTGCTCTCTAAGATTCTTCTCTCTCCATCTCGCCTGGGGAAAACTGACCTGAATTAACCGCTGACCTCCTGGGTGCTGCTTCCTGGTTGAGCTTCTCTCTTCTCCTTCGTTAACCTTTTGATTGTCCCCCCTCTGTAATTTCAGCGTGGCGTCCGCCCTGCACTCCGACAGCCACGACCGTTATGAGCGCCTCACCTCCGTCTCCAGCTCCGTGGACTTCGACCAGAGGGACAATGTGAGTAGCAGCAAAAAATAATCCAGTGCCTGCCATCTGAGCAGCTCATAGCCCATCGCACGTTAGCCAAGTCTCCCAGCCCCCGGAAAAATGGGGTGCTGTCATCATCCCTGTTTTGCAGAAGAGAAACTGAGGCACGGAGAAGGGAAGCCATTTGCCCAAAGCCACATGGTAAATGAGTGAGGGAATAGAACCCAGGAGTCCTGGCTTCTAGTCCCATTTTCTAACCACTAGACAATACTCCCCTCCTAGAGCTGAGAAAGGAACACATGAGTCTAGGCTCCCAGCCAAGTCCTTCCAACCAGTGATTAGATGTTTAGCAAACTGTTCTCCCAGGGAGAGGTGGCTGGTCACATGGTGCTGGTTCCTCCTCTTCCCATCCAGCTGCTGAATCCCATTACAAGCTAGACATCTACTGAATATTTCCCTGCTGCTTCCTTTTCCTCTCAGAAGCAGTTCTGGTGAAATGGGATGGGCCTGGGTAGGCCGACAAATGGGTTCCCAGGAGACATGCTCTCTGTCCAGGTGTGTGCCATACCTTGAGGAGCCCTGGCCTAGTTTCTGCTTCCTCTCCAGTCCGTCTTGTGTTCCTCCTCTCCTGTGTGATGGCTGAGGTGGCCCTTGGGGATGTGACCCTGCACTGGAACAGATGACTTCCTGACAGAGCTCCTGTGCTAACTGGCAGCCCTTGGAGTCTGCCCTGTCCCCAGTGCCCACTGTAATGTAGCAAAATAGCTTCTTTGACCTCATGATTCAACTGGGAGAGTGACCAGCCAGTTGGTGCTGGTGTTGAGCCTGGTCTGTGTCATACACAGGCGAGTGATTGATCCGTCGGTAGAACCTGTGACCTACCACAGATGGGCATATATGGGGTCGTACATACCTGGGCATTTGTGGTCCATGTGCCCTTTCAGCTTCCCTTTCGTGGCAGGGGGAACCCCTGGGCCTGGGAAAAACAAGGAAGAGGAGCCTTATATTGCCTGGGGAGAAGAGAGCAGTAGGCTTGGTCTCTTTGGGTCCTACCAAGGGGGAGTAGGGCTGAGCGAACTCTCAGTAACCTGGGGTCCCATTGTCTCTCTGCACAGGGCTTCTGCTCCTGGTTAACAGCCATCTTCAGGATAAAGTAAGTGGCCCTTGAATCCAAGCATTGGTTCTAGAGCTTAGCCACTGCCAGGGCCCGGAGGCCAGTGGGGGCAGTGGGAAACCTGGCGCTGTGGGGCACGAGGATGGTTGGCTGTTGCTTGTCGTAGCACCCGGAAGCCCCATCCGGGCTCAAAGCCCCCTTGTGCTACATGCTACAAGCCCCCACCCCACAGAGCTTACGGGCCAGCTAGAAAAGGCAGGCAATGTACTGACTGTTCTCCCCGTTTTACAGCTGAGGAATTGGGACACAAAGCAACTAAGGGGGCGTCTATGCAGGCGTGGTTCCCACTGCAGCTAGACAGATACACGAGCTCTGCTTAAGCTAGTGCCTAAAAACAGCAATATGGCTGCAATGGCTTGGGCCAGCCGCCCAAGTGCAAGCCCACCTAGCCCCTGGAATGAAGGATCCCGCTAGTCCGCTGCGCCGCGCTGCTGTTTTTTAATACATTCGCTGGAGCTGAGCCAGCGTGCATTTGGGACCTGCGCTGGGGGATACACCTCCCAGTGGCTCTCTAGATGGGCCTAAGTGACTTGCCCAGGGTTGTCAGTGAGCCTGTGGCACAGCAGGGATGTCCAGATCTCCCAGTCCCATCCTTCCACTCTACCCCGAAGCTCCTGCTCAGATACCCCCTTCTGGTCCCTGCTGTGTCCGTTGCTCTCAGAGCGGAGGGGTCCAGTGCCAGTGATGCTCAGGAGAACCTACCAGGGCCTCAGGAAGAGGGCGCCCCTGAGCTCTTCTCTGGTGTTTTCCATCCTTAGTTCTTAAAGTCTGTGGGGTCGACGCCTTTACCTCCTCTGGCAGATAGGGAACCCGCAGAGGTTAAGGAGATGGTGGATTGCATGGGCCCACCTGCACCTCGCATTCCCATCCTGCAGGGGCTTGGCGCGCCAGGGTGCAGTTGCAGCAGATGGACGTTGGCTAGTGGATTTGTATTTGAGCTAATGCAAGGCCAGACTGCAAGGGGCCGAAGTCCCTGACTGGCCGCTCCCTGGGCTCTGCAGCTCGTCTAAGCGACGGCATCATTAGAACTATTTGAGTGTGGGATTAGGAGCTAGGTGCCGAGCGCTAAACACGGAAGGTCTATTGGGATTTGGCCCCATGCCCTTATTAGGTGAAGCCTCAACGCCTTTGTGTCCTTGCCAGGGACGATGAGATCCGGGATAAGTGCGGGGCCGACGCAGTCCATTATCTCTCCTTCCAGCGACACATCATAGGGCTGCTGGTGGCCGTGGGCGTGCTCTCCGTGGGCATCGTGCTGCCCGTGAACTTCTCAGGGGACCTGCTAGGTGAGTGGGGAGAGGGGACTCTTGCTGGCCCTGTTGCGTTCCCACCTTTGGAAGGGAATTAGCCAGCCCCGCTCACAGCAGCCTGGCAAGAGTCTCCGCAGGACACAGGCCCTCGAGGTGAGGGAGCGTCGCGTCCTGCCCTGGCCCTGCAGTGGCAGCTGGGAGCACCTGCTGGCAGGAGGGCTGTTGTGTGGGGAGGGGGTGGCTTCACTCTCGGTGGGGACAGGGCTTCTGCCGAGCCCTCCCCACCTTGCAACTCAGCCAGGAAAACCGGAGCTCAGAAACGTAACCTTTGACCCTTTAGTGTTTCACGGGGTTTGCAGGGCGACGCCATTTTCAGAGTCATTGCAGGGATGACTCCCAGAGCTGCCCTGCCCTGCCCCACGTCGCCCCAGCCCAGGCACCCCAAACCCCAACACTCTGGCTTGAATTAACGATGTCCCTCTCTCGCTCTCTCCCCAGAGAACAACCCCTACAGCTTTGGGAGAACGACGATCGCTAACCTGAATTCTGGGTATGTCGAGGAGGGGGCGGAGCGGGGCCCTTGGAGTGTATCAGGTGGAGCCACGGGGGTGGGGCTGCTCCAGGAAGGCCCGGGAGGCTGCTTTGCTGCCTCCTCTGTCCCCTGCTGCTACTGTCCCAGCTCATTCACTGTGCAGAGCCAGCTCCCAGCCGCTGTCTCCAAGGAGCAATCTCTGAGATGCCACCACTGAGCCCTGTACTGGGTAGCAGCCTTCCAGCATGCATGCATGCATGTCTCCAGGTGCAATGCCCTGGGCTGGTAGCCTGGCCCTAGAGGGAGTGGGGTAGCCCATGTTGGCTGACTGGCCAGGCACAAGGTGGGGGTGGGTTCACTGCACCGACCGGGTGGCCTCAGCTGAGTGGTGTCTCTCTGGTGACAGAAATAACCTGCTGTGGTTGCACACGTCCTTTGCCTTCCTGTACCTGTTGCTGACGGTGTACAGCATGCGTCGGCACACCTCCAAAATGCACTACAAAGAGGATGACCTGGTAAGGTTAACCCTCCTACCAGGGTTCTCTGCTCTTCCAGCCTCCCTCTCTCTGCCGCCCCAGCCATGCCTCCCATTCGACCTGGGAGTGACTCCGCGTGCAGGGTTTTTGCCTGCACCTCACCCCTGATACAACTGTAACAGTCCCAGGGTCTCCACGGCCTCCACTGGGTGAGCTGAGCTGCAGCAGCGAGTGTGCAATCTCCTGTCCCTGCCTCTGCTAGGTAGGGTGACCAGACAGCAAATGTGAAAAATCAGGACAGGAGGTGGGGAGGGGGGGTAATGGGAGCCTATAGAAGAGAGAGACTCAAAAATTGGGACTGTCCCTATAAAATTGTGACATCTGGTCACCCTACTGCTAAGTACGTTCTAGGTTCCCCCACTGAAAGCCACCTTTCCGCCTATAGTTAATGCCCCCACCGCAGCTCTGCTCAGGAAGCTGTTGTATAACCGTCTTGCCAGGACAGAATCTGGGCTGGAGCAAATGTTGGCTACGTGTCGGGTTGCCCCCCTGCCGGCCAGTGGGGGATGGGAGACAACCTGATAAATATGGAACCCTGGGCACTGCCAGGAAAAAATGAGCCACTCTCCTGACATTAATCCTGACCTGGCTTCACGCCTTGGCCACAGCTTGGTGTCCTGTGCTGCCCTAGTTTGGGTTCCCATACTGCCCTCACCTCCCCCTGCCTCTTTGTCTCTTCCAGGTGAAACGAACTCTCTTCATTAACGGGATCTCAAAATACGCTGAGTCGGAGAAGATTAAGAAACATTTTGAGTGAGTCAGTGCGTGCTTGCTGGTCCCAGCTTGAGCTACCTTCCTTTCCTCTGCAGAAAATTTCAAATTTTTGGCAAAAAATTAAAAACTATAAAAATTTAATAAATTTTTTTTAAAAAAAGTCTGGTCACCGCACTGTTTCATGGGAGTTGTAGTTCAAGTGCCTCATGCCTACAGTCTATACTGTGGGCTGGACTACAGCTCCCATGATGCACCAAGTGCCACAGTGCATCATGAGTGATGTAGTCCATCAGGGGAGCATGGTTCATAGAGGAGAATGTGGACATAGGGCACCAAAACTACAACTCCCATGAAGCACTATGGTGGTATTTCTGAATTGAGTGTTTCGGTTTTCAGATGTTTGGTTTTTTGTCAAAAAATCAATATAGAAAGCAGCCCTAGTCCCATCCCTCAGGGGAGAGGGAATGCTGAACCCTTCAGTGCCAGCTCTGTCCCTGCAGAGATCCTCCTGGGCACAACCAAACCAAGGAATGTCAGGGGAGACGATGGAGTTGGGGGGCGGTGGCCGAGGTACACCCAGACCTTCTCCAACAGTACAGGACTTGCCCCACCACCACCTGTTTTTAGAAGCACCACAATGAGATCCTGGTTCTTCTAGGGACAAAGGACTGAAGAGGAACCCAAGAGCACTGCTGTATAAGGAGGCACTCTCCTCCCCACCCCTTCCCCCATAAGAGCAGAGTGCATGGGTGATTTCCTCCCCCCCAACTCTCCACCCGGCACAACTTTACCAAAATTCCCTGATGATTGGGACGAGGCCTGAGAATGGAGCCTGGGTTCCCACCCACCCCCAGCAATCCCACAGGCTACTGGAGGATTTGTTCAAGCTGCTGCTTTCCACCTCGTTGCTCATGAGCCTGGGTTTGTTTCCTGTCCACAGGGAGGCGTATTCCAACTGCACGGTGCTGGAGGCGCGCCCCTGTTACAACGTGGCCAGACTGATGTTCCTTGACACAGAGAGGTAAAGTCTGGGGCAGATATGGATGGGGGCCCCCAACAGGGCTAGGCCAGGAGTGTTGCACAGAGCAAAAGGGATGCAGCTGGGGTAAGAGCGGGAGACCCCACAGTAGGAGGGTTACAGAGAACAGGTCACCAAAAAAATGCATGGGATGGTCTCGGGCTAGTCCTTATCCTAGGCCCTGTCTGCACCACTAAACAGCAAAGGAATTGGGGACTATTTGACTCAAGTGATGGGCTCTGCTTGAGGGGCCCAGGGCTAAGATAGCTGGGGGGCTGCAGGTCAGGAGTGAGGGACACTGGCAGAGCTGTGTGAGGGGAGCCCAGGGCTGGGATAGCGGGGGTGGGCTGCAGGTCAGGGGTGAGGGGCACTGGCAGAGTGAGGGGACCCCAGGGGTGGGCTAGCCGGAGGGGACTGCAGTTCAGGGTGAGGGGGGTATGGGCAGAGCTGTGGGGGGGGGAGCCCAGGACTTTGAGGAGACATTAAGCATTTGCAGTGGGTGCATAACAGAGTGAGGTAGGGCAGAGCTGAATTACCTGGGCTGCTCTAGGGTTATCAATCTGCTTGTATGGCCCCCACCAAAACCACAGTGTCTGAACCCCGCAGATCACAGCAGATTTGACTCCCAGCCTCCCGTGAAGCTGGGAAGGATCAGAAAGGAGCCACAGGGGCAGTGACTTGCTGCAGTCGCGCAGTGAGCCTGGGATTGTCCCACGCCCCAGCGCGGTGCCTTCATTGTCCATGGCGCCATTAGTGATGTAACCCCACCTTTGGACTGTGCAGCTGTGCTTCTATCCGGAGATGGGGGAGTCTTAGTTACACACTCCTAGGGGCCCTGATTACTCACCCTGATGGAATGAAATCCCAGCAGCCTTTGCTTCAGCTTAGTGGGAAGCATCTTTAAAAAAATCTGTATGTGAGATTCACCTGCGCAGAGAGAGCCCCCTCCCTCTGCGCTCGTTTTTAAACCTCCCCCCCACCCCCCCGCTCTCTACCACCAGTGTTCCCACACGCTCTCCCTGCTTGCTGGCCCCGTGGTGGTCACAGCAGGAAGAAGAGCCAGTCTGAGCCTCTGCTTCCCCTCCCGCCATTGCCTCTTGCAGGAAAAAAGCAGAACGTGGGAAAATCTATTTCACCAACCTGAAGACCAAGGAGAACACCTCGTCGATGATCAACCCCAAGCCCTGCGGCCACCTGTGCTGCTGCGTCATCAAGGGCTGTGAGGAGGTGCGGGGGCAGGGCTGAGGAAGGGCACTAGGCAGTAGCATGAGTGGTGTGGGAGATGCTGGGAGACAGTCCCCATGCTGCCCCCAGCTCCCACCAGCCCCCACATAGAGGAGGGCTTGGCCCCCAAATCCTGGCACGCCAGCATGTTGCTGCCCCCTTGTCTGCCCTTAGCATCTCCGGGGTCCTTCAGAGGAAGCTCATTTTCCCCCGTCGTTGTTACTGCCCCTTGCTAAACAGCCCTTTATCCCAGCTCCCACCCGTCTGCCTCGTTAACTCTGATTCTTCCAATCCTAATACCAAGTGGAGTTGGTGCACCAAGCGGCTGGTCCGGATTAGTCCGGTTGTGCCCCCGCCGCTGGCTGTAGCGCACGGGGAAGAGCGGGGCCGCCCATGCCCTCTAGGGGCGTGCCTGGCCTGGGGCGCGGGGGGGCAGCAGCCTGGTGGGGTTGCGTGGCTCTCGGCTCTGACCCGCAATCGTACGTGGTCCAGGTGGAGGCCATCGAGTATTACACCAAGCTGGAGGAGAAGCTCAAGGAAGACTACAAGCGGGAGAAGGAGAAGGTGAACGAGAAGCCTCTGGGGATGGCCTTCGTCACCTTCCACAACGAGACCATTGCAGCCATGTGAGCGCCAGGGGCCCGCCATGGAACTCGAGAGGGGACGGGAGGGAGAGTCCCTGCCATTTCCAGGCCGGCGCGTGAGCACCTAGAAAGCAGTTCCCAGTCCCCCCTCCCAATAGCCTGGGGCTCAGCCTCCCTGATCTCCCCCTCTGGGGAGGCCTCATTCCTCTCCCCCTCTTCCTGTTGCCTTCAGAATCCTCAAAGACTTCAACGTGTGCAAGTGCCAGGGCTGCATGTGCCGCGGGGAGCCCCGGCCCTCCTCCTGCAGCGAGTCCCTCCATATCTCCAACTGGACCGTCGCCTACGCCCCCGACCCACAGAACATTTACTGGTGAGTGGGCCGATCTGGGGAGCGGTAGGGTTAGGGAGGCATGGACAGCCTGCTAAAGGGAAGGTACTGCCAGGGCCCTTGGCAGCTGGGTGGTTCAGAAGTGGGAGCAGCTGCACTGACAGGCCCACACAGCTGGCTGGAGAGGTTGGCTTCCTCTGAAGCATCTGGGTGCGGAGTCACAGCTTGGCTGGGCCCTGAGTCTGACTCAGAATGGGGAGCAGTGAAATCTGGGTGCCTCTAAAGGGGGTTCAGGCCCTTGAAGAGTTAATGTCCTGGGCTCTGCCCAGTACAGACCAATGTCTCTGGCTCCCCCATGATTCCCCTCCTGATTGGCTTCTGCACCCTGTCTCCCCTCAGGGAGCACCTCTCCATCCGGGGTTTCATCTGGTGGATCCGCTGCCTGGTTATCAACGTCGTCCTCTTCCTCCTCCTCTTCTTCCTCACCACTCCCGCCATCATCATCACCACCATGGATAAGTTCAACGTCACCAAGCCCGTGGAGTATCTGAATGTAAGGCCTGCCAGGGGGATGGGTGCAGGAATGAGGAGCCCGCCCGTTCCATCCTGTGGCACAGAATGGAACAGCCCTGGGAAGGTGGGGGTGGGTCATGAATGTGCATTGGTCCCTCCACCTCACATATCCAGACAGGCTAGGCCTGGCCCTATCAGGCTGAGCAGGGCCCCTAGGGGTCTGAGGTGCTCCTGTGTGGGGAGGGGAGGGCCTGTCTACATCACTACAGTCTGGGCACTGTGAGGGCAGAAAGCAGCCAGACTCCCTGTCCCGCCTTCTGAGCTGCGGCCCGGCAGAACCTGGTGGAGTAAAACAGGGAGCACGTGTTGCTGGAGCCAGAGCGTCTGAGGTGGCTGCATTTGGAGGGGAGACGTGAGCAGCCAAGGATTCTGCCTGGGATCCTACGAGAGGCCTTGAGAATCCCTCTCTTGTCAGATCCTGGGCAAACCGGGCAATCCCCACTCTCCCCAGGGGTGGCCGGGCTTTTCGGCCAGCAGCCACCGCTCAGTTTTGCATGCGTGGCAAGCGGGAGGAAATCCTGGCTCTCCCTACCATAACGTGCCAAGGGACCAGAGCATTATAAGAGCGAAGGAAAACTACACTGACTGCATTAGGCTGCCTACACTTGGGAAAAACCCCAGCGCGACAATCGGAGTAGCTGCAGCCTGGCTGATCCCTACATGGAGCTAAATGAGTCCCAGGGCTCATGAGCCTGGGCTGGTGCCTCATTCCCCGCCCTATACAATTCCCAGACGCTCGCTTCTCACCAGGGGATAAGGCAGAGGGGCTGCAGGTTCCCATCCAGGATTCCCAAGTTGAGGAATGTGCCCCTGTTCATACAGCCCCCAAAGGGGCAGAGTCGCGCTCAGCTCTGCTGGAAGCTCTTGTCCTCTGCCATTGGCAATGCAGCAGGTTAGCCCGCTGACCTTCCCGACGCGCCTAACCTCCGGATTTGCATGGACTGCATTGAACAGGAGTGTGCTTTGCCTTCCCAGAACCCCATCATCACCCAGTTCTTCCCCACCCTGCTGCTGTGGTGCTTCTCTGCTCTACTGCCAACCATCGTGTATTACTCCGCCTTCTTCGAAGCTCACTGGACCCGGTAAGGACAGACCGTGCCTGCTCTCAGCTCGAGCGCCCAGCGCCTTGCACAAGAGCAAGACCAGCTTATCCTATTCCTCCCGCCTAAGATCCACGTGTAATGTCATTTCCTGGCGTAAACTGAGGGGGGGTGGTAATCAGGTGCTGGACCCCACCTCAGAGGTGGCTGCACATCAGTGACCAGATGAACTGATGTCAATATGCACAGACTGCTAAGCTCTGTGGGCTCCAGATGGCCGGCAGGCGTTGCGTGCGGACGCGTATGATTGTTCTCAGGACGTATTCGTGAGCCAAGATGTTTGCTGCGTCGGACCCTGCTGCCCTGATCGCATGTTGCTAGGTCACATGGCTCAGCCTGTTTGAGCTGTGATTGCTGCAGCCCTGCAAGCAGTGTGATCTAGTGGTCTGAGCATAGGGCTGGCAGCCTGGAAATTCGGAGTTCTAATCCCGGCGGGGTGTGACCGTGGGCAAGCCACATCCCTTCCCTGGGCCTCCCTTTCTTCCTCTGTCTAAATCGGAGAATGATCCCACGCCCCCGCTGGTGGTCTGTGATGGTGAGTTAGGCTCGAGTCAACACTGGAAGGGTGTGCCAGTAGTGCACTGTTGGTTCTGTACTGACAAAAGCGTGAAATACAGTGAACGGGTATAAGCTATCCAGACAAAAGCGCTTTTTAGGCAGTATAAGATGTGCCTACCATAGGGGAGAGCTTTGCTATTCCAGCTCTACCAGCAAATCTTCTCTGGTGTAGACTAGGCCTCAGTGACTGTAATGATACTGTCTGCATTCACTCCTGTGACTGATTGAAGAGGAGCTCTGGGAGGTTTGGAGGTGATGGGGCTGAAAGGGATATACTAGGTGAGAGGAAGGATGATTTAGTGCTTAGAGTGCCTGCCTGGAGTTTAGTGAACCGTGATCAAGTCGCTGCTCTGTTACAGATTTTCTGTGTGATCTTGGGCAAGTGTGTCCCCTCTCTTCCCCCATCTGCAGAATGGGGATAACAGCACTGCTGAGGATAAAGACATGACAGATTATGAGCCCTCAGATATGCCAGCAATGCCCCATTTATCTATCTGTTGTACTCATTTGCCCTTCCCACATCCTGTGTTTGTACAATACTTAGCACAGCGAGGGGCTGGTCCTTGATAGGTTCCTAAGTGCTACCAGAATACAAATAATTAACACTAATAATAGTCGAATACAGTGGACAGATCGGTACCAAGGGGCCAGGAGGGTGTGTTGTAAGTACTTAAGATGAATCGCTAGATGGGTGTGATCACGCACGGTGGGGCTCTTAGTCCACTTGCTAATGACCTCCCCTGTGCCCACAGGTCTGGAGAGAACAGGACAACCATGCACAAGTGCTACACCTTCCTCATCTTCATGGTCTTGCTGCTGCCGTCGCTGGGCCTTAGCAGGTAGGTCTGGAGACCCAGCAGGTCTGAAGTCCCAAGTCCTCATGCCAGTGTTCCATGGCAACACTCGTAAAGCCACCCCTAATGGTTTCCCGCCAGCTGTGTGCTACTAGGACAGGTCCTCCACGCTGGTGGCCTCAGAGCCCAGGCTGCACTGACGTGAAGAGAGGATGAGGGGGAGTGCAAAATTCTACAAGAGTAAAGGAAATTCTCCAGGAGAATCTGAAAAGTCGTGATGCTGTATCTGAATCCCCACTGATGTGGGCTGAGTAGCTGTGTGACCCCAGGGGGCTCCCACTTTAAAAGTATCTCATCGGTTTAAAAATAATCATATTTCTGACTGAGAATCTTTTACTGGCTATTGATGCAAGCAATGCTTCAGGGTCAAACTGCGCTCCGCAAATGAGTGTGTAGAAGTCCATAGGCTGCAGAATTTGGGCCTAAACCTAACAGAATTAAAAGAGAGAACAAGGATTTTTTTTCTGCTTGTTTAGTCTGCGTGTTTGAGGGCACACTGGTTGAAAGCCTCAAAGGGATTAAGGCACCCAACTTCCACTGAATTTAGGATCTGGGCCTTTGGAGCTAGTCAGTTTCACTGTTTCCCTTGCATAGGTGGGGTTCGCCTGTTTGTTTGTTTGTGTGGCTCTTTCATCCAGCAGAGAGAGAAATGTTTTAAAAAACAGGAAAATTGTGATGCAAGGAGTAGAATGGGGGGGCCTGAAACTACTTTAAATCTTTTTTTTTTTTTAATTAATTAGATTTCAAGGTCATAGGAGACACAAGCCACTGATGTGTCAGGAGGCAGGAAGATCAGAGCTGCAGACAGGGACAGCAAAACATTCCTACAGCTCTTGTTAGGGCAAGTCCTATATGTTGTCTTTTCTGAGTGTGAGTGTATATATTTGCACTAAAAAGAGCTGTAGAAATTGTCTGCCGTTCTGCTCTTCCAATCTTGATATGAATCCTCAGGCTGACAATATCACTGCGTCTTTATTTCATCTTTCATTTTTAATATGTCAAATGTTTTAGTCATTTTTACATTGGTTCAAGTGAGTGGAAATTACTTCCTAGTTTAGTGCAGTTTTCCTTTGGAGCAACCATTTAAGACCCCAGCATAATTCCCCACAGGGTCAGCAGAGAATTGCAGTAGATGTTGCTGCTAACTCCCCTGCAGAATTGAGTGAGGAAGTCCAGGTACAATGATGCACATGGGATGGATGGTAGAGACAGACAGCCCAGTGGAGTCGAGGCCTGCTTTCCCAGTAGTCTCACCATATACTAAAGATTTCCTCCTGTATACATACTGTCCTGAAGACTAGAAAGGGGAGGACGGCAGCACTCCCTCACATACACACATATGAGTGCATCCATGTTCCAGGATTACTTGTGTATTCGCAGCAGCTGTTGTTCCAGCTCCTGAGAGGGTCGTGACCACATGTGCGTAGAGCTTGTGCTTCTTGATTGCCAAACATTTATATACTCACACTAGACTCTTTGTTTTGAATTGTTCTCCCTAGTCTGGATGTGTTTTTCCGCTGGCTGTTTGACAAAAAATTCCTGGATGAGGCCAAAGTGCGATTTGAGTAAGTGGTATCCGAAACCGGGGGGCGGAGAAAGGCTGTCTTTGTAATTGTGTCTGCTACTGGGACTGGACTTTGTGGGGGAACTCGTCCCACAGCCAGTGCTCCTATCCGGTTCCGTCCAGCGCCTCCTGCTGGGAGCACCTGGGACTGGCATAGCTGGGGAGTTCCCCACATAGCCAGTGCTCCCGGCCCGTTCTGTCCAGGGCCTCCTGCTGGGAGCGCCTGGGACTGGGATAGCTGGGAAGTTCCCCACATAGCCAGTGCTCCTGCCTCGTTCCGTCCAGGGTCTCTGCTGGGAGTGCCTGGGACTGGCGTAGCTGGGAAGTTCCCCACGTAACCAAAAGTTGCCCCGTTCCATCCAGGGCCTCCTGCTGGAAGAGGGGGCCCAAGCCCCTGTGAAGTCTTCCGAAGCCAAAGTTGCTTCTAGAGATGTTGAGCTGGTTCTTCCTGGTGGGAAACATGGGGAGACTGGGGTTTGTAGTAAAACACACCAGCTTTCTAGAAAGCAGAATGTTAAGAGGCAGAACAGTGACCATTGCATGGCAGTGCCAACCCTGGCCAGCTTTCTCTCTGCCCAGCTGGAGCTGCAGCCCATATACTCCATGTCTGTGGTCAGGTTAAGGAGCATTACTTGCCTGTCTCACTCTCCTTCCCTACCCCCGCCCAACAGGTGTGTCTTTCTGCCTGATAACGGGGCCTTCTTTGTGAACTACGTCATTGCCTCCGCCTTCATTGGGAACGCCATGGACCTGCTGCGCATCCCCGGCCTGCTCATGTACATGATCCGCCTCTGCCTGGCCCGCTCAGCCGCTGAGCGGAGGAACGTCAAGCGGGTACGTGGTAGAGCCGACCCCATCTCCCTTAGCAGATACTGGGCACGTTCGTTGCCACGCTTGGAGCCCTGCCCTGAGCACCCGACGCACATCAGGCCCCTGGTGAACAGACTGGGTGTGTTCTTGTAGTTGTAGACTTGTGCAAGGGTGCACCCGTGAGTCAGTACCTGTGCAAGCTGCACAGCCATACCTGTGCACATCCAGGCACAGGCTCACACATTGGCATACGTGCACTAGTGTTTAAGGAAACAGCCTGCTAACAGGTATTGCGTCAAGAAGATCAGAGCTGCAGCAGAGAGCCTGGGGAGAGCGGGGGATTCCCGCAGCTGTTCTTAAGGCAGTTGCATACGGTGCTGCCATGTGTGTGTTCACAGACAGGCCCATCCGCAGGGAGTCTGAACAGACTGTTGCACATGGACAAAGCAGTACGTGTCCCCCCCTGCATGGCAACAGGCTTCCTGCTACCCAGGGCCCAGGACAGCTCTGTGCACCGTCCCAATGCGCGCTCTGCTTCCTCCCGCAGCACCAAGCGTACGAGTTCCAGTTCGGAGCCGCCTATGCCTGGATGATGTGCGTCTTCACCGTGGTCATGACCTACAGCATCACCTGCCCCATCATCGTCCCCTTTGGTACGTGGCCTGGCGCCGCTCTGCCTCGCTGGGCTTGGAAGGGCTTGAGCCAAAGGCAGGAGGGAGGTGGTGTCTTTCATTGCTTCCAGCGGGGGAGTCCCATCTGCAGGGTGGGATTGGAGGCACAGGCGCCAACTTTTGTCGGCGCTGGTGGGTGCTCGCACCTCCTTGCTCCCAGCCCCCGCCCCGACTCCACCCTGGCCCCCAAATCCCTGCCCAAACTCTGCCCCTCCCTTCCCCTATTGGACCCCTCCCCAAATCCCGGTCCCGCCTCCTCCCCCAAGCATGCCGCCTTCCCCTCCTCCTTCCCAGGCTTGCTGCACAAAACAGATGTTTCGCGGCACAAGCACTGGGAGGGAGCTGGGAGAAGCAGGACGTGACGGTGCACTCAGAGGAGGAGGTGGAGGCAGAGGTGAGCTGGGGCAGGAGGGGCAGGGCGGGGAGCTGCTGGTGGGTACAGAGCACCCACCAACTTTTCCCCATGGGTGCTCTAGCTCCGGAGCACCCATGGAGTCGGCGCCTATGATTGGAGGCATTACCCTGGTGGGGTAAATGGTTGGGAAACTGAGTCACGAGTCTACCCGATTTAGGCTTAATCAATTTTCACCTTTGTTTATACAGTTTCAGACAATTATTGTCCCTTCCAGTGTCAACATACATTTATGCCAGACAATTAATAACAGACCAGACCGACTTGGTAAATGGGCCCAAATTTCCACATCATGGGGCACTGGGAAATCCTGCCAATTTCCATGGTAGCCTACTCTGACCCTTCAGTGTGGCCCTTCAGTTCCCTCCTTTCATTTCTGCCGTGGGGTTTCTCCAGCGTGGGCCCATGTTCTCTTCGGTCTTTCGTACATTTCTACGTTACAGATCACTTCAGTCTTTATTCAGTCAACTTTTACCACATTAGCCCTTTGGGTTTGGGATAACCCGTACGTTACTCCTGCACAAGCTTTGATTACCCAGCTTCAGCATTTTCCCTGGTCGGTTTTGCAGTTTCTGGGTCATGTCATTTTAAGCCATTCTGCCCTGAGTCTTCCCATGACGACACTTTTTTGTTGTCCCAGGTTCGTCTCTTTTTACCTCAAAACTTCCAGCTCGATACGTACCCTTGTTCTGTCAGCAATAATATCATTTGAAGCTGATCAGGTCGATGCTATGACCTAGCTACATAATGGTCCATGCTTGGCTGGATGAGAAGCTTCTCTGTCCAATATTGTCGTGGGCCTTGTCTTCTGTTTCCTGAACTCTCTTCTTGGAGAGGCTACGTTTGCAGAACTCATGCCTAGAAGGGTGTACCAGGTCAGAGCTTCTCAGCCAAGCAAGTGCGTCCCTCTCGACACCTGCTGCAGTGGTCAGAGCTAAGGCCCTGCCTGATGCCGGTGTTCCAGGAGGTTGAATTTTTGGTGTGGCACTTGGTGCTTTGCCATACATAGGTGGCACCGGCTTCTGCTGACACTAGGGGACACAAATAATGAGCCCCCTGAGTATCGCACCTGGCCTGAGGAGCCCCCACTCCAGCAGGTGCAGAGCAATCTGCTTGCATCCCAGAGCGGGGGTTCCCTGGGGTGGGGCGTGTTACAGCAGGTACGTGTGTCGCTGCAGGCGCTCAGCTGCCTGGCACAGCAGCTCAGCCTGGTGGAGAGGGGACTGGGAGTGCGGAATAGGCCAGATCACGGTAGAAAGTCCTCCCTTACCCTCCTTGAATGAATCCTTTCCTCTGTGGAAAGTGGAACTCTGCATGGAGTGAAAGTCCCCCCATCACTCTGACCCCTCTGTTCTGTGGCCAGGTGGACACTGGAGAAGAGCCTTCCCTGCAGGCATGGTAGGGAGAATTATGAGGCTTCGCCTGAGTGTTGGCTAACTCACTCCGGTGTCCCAGCTCCTTGAGCTCGGAGTCCTCTCCCTAAAGTCCAGCCCTGAGCCGCCTTGCAGAGAGCGCACGCTGGCACCTGAGTGCTGTTCCCTGATCTCCCACTATCCCCTGCTGCTGACCCTGGAGCCCAGCGGCCACCTCACTGCTCTCACCTGCTGTCTCTCTCTCTCTCTCTCTCTCTCTCAGGGTTGATGTACATGCTACTCAAGCACCTGGTTGACAGGTACAACCTGTACTATGCTTACCTGCCAGCCAAGCTGGACAAGAAGATCCATTCGGGGGCCGTGAACCAAGTGGTGGCAGCCCCCATCCTCTGCCTCTTCTGGCTCCTCTTCTTCTCCACCGTGCGCACGGGTAAGCACGGAGTGAGGGGCGGGCGCTGAATTATAAACACATACTCAGCCTGGCTGAGGAGTGCTGGGCTCCCCGTCCCCGCCCCCACACCGCGTGCTGGCTGTCCCCCCTCAGTAGTGGGCAAAGGGCCAGGGCAAAGGCCCCTGGCGGTGGTGAAGCCGGTGGAGCTGCATGCTGGGTGTGCGACTACCCTGACTGTGACCCTTTGCCTTGCCCAGGGTTCCTGGCCCCCACTTCAATGTTCACCTTTGTGGTTCTCGTGATCACCATTGTGATCTGCCTGTGTCACGTCTGCTTCGGACACTTCAAATACCTCAGTGCTCACAACTACAAGGTGAGGCCCCCGAAGGCACTGGGGATGGGGGTGGGGGATGTTCGGTTGGAGGGAAACGTGGCTGAGGTGATATCTCAAGTAGGGCTATTAGGAAAGCTCCTCACAGGGAGGGCCTTTCCCCTTCATTATGGATGGTCTAATACCTCTCCTGCCTCCCCGCTCACAAGCAGGCAGGTGTAGTTGGGACAGGACTCTTCCCCCATCTCAGGGCCACCAGCACTGGTCTCGTGGGGGGTAGGAAAACATATTGGGAGTCACACCCCCTTGCCATGCCCCATCATTGGCACATGAGCCTGTTCTCGCTCCTGGAACCGGAGCCTCGTGGGGCTGCTCCGGACCTGGGTGCTCAGCTCCCCACAGCCCAGCTGTTGCTTGTGCGCCAAGGTTGGAAGGTCAGATAAGGCTCCCAGGGAAGGCTCGACGGGGTCAGTGGACCAGCTGCCCCGCCAGGTCCATGCCACGTCTCCATTTCACTCTGTTGACCTCTAGATTGACCACACGGAGGTGGACGCCGTGGACGGAAGGGTGAACGGGCAGCCCGCCACCGTGCCGCCAGCTCCCAAATCCGCTGTGAGTCGCCAGCACCCCCGCGGCCCTGCATCTCTCGGTTTGGGACAGGGGAAAGGGGCAGGGGAAAGGGGGCTGAGGGCCTCACTCTGGGCCTGGCCCAGCCGGTATCCGTGGGGTACAGGCAGAGCTCGGAAGAGAATGCCCTTCCGCATGTCCCTCGCCCAGCTGAGATGAGGAATTGTACTGTGCATCTTCTCCCTCCCCCCTCGCACCCCTCATGCTCTTTGTTCACTTTCTGCCTCTCTCTCAGCTGGGACAATGAAACCAGACTGGTCAGTTCCCCTTTTTGTTTCACTTTCTGGCTCTTGCCCATCAGTGCACGCCACAAACGCTGCAGGGCTGGGACCGCCACATCCCAGCACCACCTGTTTTCATTGCAATCTAACAGGATGGAATGAAAACACTTCGGGGTAACCCCGCCCGCCCAGCTCTCTGGGATCTGGAGTCCCTGAGGCTGCCCCTTTAAATCTCTCCTGAGCAAACCGGCTCTGGTATAATCAAGTTCCTTCCAAGGCCAGATACTCTGCTGCAGCTAAGATCTGCCAGGGGGGCTGGAGGAGCCTCAAGGAGCTAGTTATAACTGCCTGACTCTGCTCCCATCTCCACTCTAAGTTAGAGCCACCTGGGGGCTGCTCTGACCTGTGAGAGCTGGCAATGATCTCCAAGAGACCATCTGCCAGCTGCAACACATCCCAGCCATGTCCCTTCATTCCCTCACCTCCTACTCAGGGCCCTCTGGGCCTCCCACAGGAGTTGGCTACAGTAGTCCTGTACCCACTGGGGACTCCCCCATGCCAGGGTGCTCTGAGTGGCACAAAGGGGACAAGAAAGTGGGGCTATGAGTCCCTTGCAACGTTGAGATTTGTCCTGAGAGCAAACAGGGTGTGAGTAGTAAAGGAAGGGCTGGATTCTCCTCTGGCAGTGTAACTCCACTGACTCCTGATTTACCCCATCCTACGGGGGAGACCTGATGAGGCCTCATGGGAATGGCTGTGTGGATGTGTAGAGGCCGCTGTGGCTAACATGGCTTATCACCATTTCCCAAGCCCATGCAGTCCTGCTGCCGCGTGCTCTCTAGTTACTCAGGGGCCTGTTTGGTAAAGTTCTGCGGTGCCATGACTGATCTGCAGATTGGGGGCGGGCGCGGGGGGAGAGAATTCCCCAAACCGCCTGACTGCTCCCATTGGCTCTGCAGCCAGACAGGTGTCCATAGAGGTAAACCAGGTCCTGTGCGGAACTCCAGCTACCTGAGAGCGTGATTTTGTCCCTTGGGGTTAGATCCCCTGCTGCACCCCATCCCCACAGCACGGAAGCTTCTTTCAAAGGGCCTTGATATGCACGTGCCCAGCTTGAGCCATCTCAGCGGGTTTGATTGCCAGGAAGAGCTGGGCACCTGTCTTCTGGGGCGGGAAAAATCAGACCCCTTTAATATCAGGCCCTCCAGTCTAGTAGAAGCCCTGATGCCCACTGCTCCCACAGCTCCCAGTTCTCCCACCCTGGCTCTCTGGAGAGTTCAGATGCTCCCCAAGGTCTTTAGAGGTCTCCCTGCCCTGTCTCATGCTGACATCTGTGCATTCCAGGCAGTAGGAGTTCCATTCTGCCCCAGCATGCCCTGCACCCGGCCTCCTGTCTGCATGGCGCCTCCCCGCCGTACTGCGCTGCGGTGCCTTTCCAGCAGTCTGCCCAGAGCTAACCGGTCTATTGTCCCCCCGCAGCAAAAGTACATCGCCCAAGTGCTGCAGGATTCCTCCCCGGAGGGCGAGGCGGCCGAGTCGGAGGAGCAGGGGTCCCAGGACGAAGAGCTGATCAACCCGGACGGCATGAACGACACGGATTTCCAGTCGTGTGAGGACAGCCTGATAGAGAACGAGATCCGCCAGTAGCGACCCAGGAGGGGCAGGGCGGGGCAGTCCCGGGAGCCGGGGCGGCCGCTGCGAACAGAGAGAGAACCGAATGGAGCCAGGAGCGGGGCAAGGAGGACCCCGGCCCCTGCTCCCTCCCACCTACCCAGGCTGCTGCCCTAATGCTCATTCCAAGGGTGGGAAGGGGCCGTGCATTAAATTTTCCATTCCCTGCTTCCCCCCCCGGGCCCCACTCCCTCTCACTCCCATCTGGGTGGGTGAGAAGGGATCTGCTCTTACTAGTTACCTTCTCTAACACGTACTGAGACCACGAGACCCCGGGAAGGGGGAAGGAAGAAGAGGAGGAAGGTGACTGACCCTTGCCGCTTCCATTCTGGGAGGAAGAGGACCCAGGGACAGCAGAAGCCTGGATGCTTTGAGGTGGCAAGTGTTTGGGGGGAGTCTCTGGTCCCCAGGGGCCTGCCCTTCTCCCCCCACATCTGGAATCTTGAACACTAATAATTTATTAGATTTAAAAGAAACAAAGCTTTAATCAAGGTATCGCAACCCCAGCTAATAGCGGGCGGCTGGGAGCCTGGCAGCTAGCCCTGGTCCTAGCTGCGCTGCCCTTTGCCCTGTGGCTGTGTCTCCCACATGCATGTGCGTCGGAGTGCGGGTGCCCCTCCCCAGCCCCTCGCTCTGGGGCCACATGAGGGCCACGGTCCGGTTTGGGGAAAGTGTAACGACGAGCGCTTGCTCCTGCTCTGTTCCCCTGACGCAGCCCAGTGCAGGGAGCAGGTGTCGCCCAGTGAGAACCGCGCTGGCTCAGTGATGGCGAGGACCCCTCGCAGGGCGAGGGGAGCGTAGGGACTAGCACGGGCGCGTATCCTGTCCAGCTCATAGGAGACGAGGGAGCCCTTCCTCCGGCACGGCCTGTTCACGTCTATGCTAGCTGGAGCCCAGTCGGGCCGTGGTGGGGGCTCACCATGGGGCATGTGGCGTTGTTTTAAGTGGCGTTATTTTGTACATTCCCCCCCATTTAAAATAAAAGACTGACACCCAGCTGCCGCCGCCCCCCATGCTGTCCTGTGTCTACGCAGCGGGGCCAGCAAGAGGGAGGACTGGTGTCAGCTTCCCCTGACTGCTGTGGAGTGGAGCTGGGCACTGAACCCAGCCACCAACAGGCTCTGGAGCTGACCCTGATGCCCTGGCTGTCCCCTCCTGTGTGTTTGGTTCCTGCCAGCGTAGGACTGCAGCTCCCTGCCCACATTGCTCAGGCAGTGTGAGAAGCAGCCCCTGCCATCCCGCCTCCCCCAGCTCTGGAATCCCAGCCCCTGGGAGTGTGGGATCCCTCTTGTGAACTTGGTCCCGTGGGTGAGTGTAACATGCTGCTTTGTGGGACTCCCACAGGACATCCCTGCCTGCTGGGCGTATTCTGAAACCTTAGCACCACACCCACGCTAGGCTGGATTTGCAGTGGGGGCTGCGTACCAGGCAGAATGAGCAGCAAGAGCACAAAATAAACCTCTCTACTGGTGAGCTGTATTTATTTTCCCTTGCCTCCCTCCCCTTGCTGCTCTGTTCATTGGCCACTGCCGGCCACAGCCCGGACTGCACACCCAACATGGACACTGCTCCAATTAACTGCAGCCGGAGCAGCGCGTGGAGCCTAGTGGGTGTATCGGAGCCAGTCAAAGCAGACACCAGGGCAGGCAGTAATAACCTGCCTTGGTCCTTTGCTAGCAACTTCCAGCCAGGAGCTCAAAGCACTTTATAGGCACTGAAGAGTCACACTTCAGCCCTCCCCATCTCTGCTCCCAGGAGGGCAGTCAGACGTGTCATCCCTGTGGTACAGAGGGGGAAACTGAGGCACAGCAGGGAAGAGACTTGCCCAAGGTCACACAGCAAGCCCAAGGCAGTTTGGAACAGAGACCGGATGTCCATCCGCTACCCTGCCCCTCTAATAGGAATGCCAGAGCCAGAGGCAATAGCAAGACTTGCTGCTTGATGGGGGAAGACAAAGAGATGAAGGGTGGCTCAGATCCTGGCTCATTCTTAGCAGGTAGCTGATGGCTGGAGCATGTTCTTCTGTGGTAGTGGCTGTGAGAGGGTGGGTTCCTCAGGCAGACCTCTCCTCCCCTCCCCTCTAGAGCTCCCTGTTGAAATGCACGTTGTTTAATTTGGATTGATTTCCCCATGGGGCTGTAAGCACTTGTGTCTGGACAGGGGAGCAGAGGGGATGCTGGTCCCACGGCTGCCTATTCCCATCTGCCCCACTCCCCTCACTCCGGTGTGATGGGCTGGCTGCGGTTGCTCTGAATGTGTGGCTGTTGGGTGCAGTCCCTGGGCACTGCCTGGCGGGGGAGCTGTGTTCTGCCTGGCACCGCGTCTGTGTCGAGCTGTGTATAATACCCTGTATATATTTGTGTAAAAAAGAAAAAAATTGAACTTACCAGATTGCCAGCCTCTCTGTGTTAAATGGGTTCACGCTGGCGGATGCAGAGCCATGGGCACCAATGTGGGTGGCGGGTTCTGCCTGGCGCTGAACCTCAGAGCTTCAGGTACCACGTGTGGAGAGGGCACTGCCCAGATCCTTGGGCAGTGTGTGTGATGTGAGCCCTGCCTGGAACCAAACCCCAGCGCCTCAGGTACTGAGAGGAGAGGACTCTGCCTGGAATTGGAACCCAGTGCCTCAGGCAGGTGGGAGGGGGGCAGAGCCTGCCCGGGGCTGACACCCAAAGCCATGGGTAACGTGGGAGCCAGACCTCGGGCACCATTGGGGGTGGGGAGCTCTGCCCAGCCTAGAACACACCCTTTTCCCCCGGTTAGCAGGTTGACAGGGCGGTAGGAAGGCCAGACAGGCCTGGAGCCACATGTGTTCCAGGCCCTCTAACCATTTTCCTCTCTGTGTCCAGGATAGACTCTGACTCGCCCGCCCAGAACCCAGCCTGGGCTCCTGGTTGCCACACACTGAGTCCTGCCCCACCCTGCCCACAGTGCTGGATGCTGCTGCTGCACTCAAGCCGCTCTTCCCGTTAGTTCCCACGAGACCTTGTACCCAAGAGAGCACAGGAGTGGGGTGGCATTTGCCCCCTCCCCCCCACCACCACACATAGACACACTGGTGGCGGAGGCTGGAAGCAGCCCTTGTGTAGTTCAGCAGCCCCAAGATGGAGCCGGTAGCGAGAGCCCCTTGGCAGCAGCATGTGGCAAGGGGTCCTCTCTTTGTCCCTGAGCAGTGGAGCTGGGGCGGATGGGGCTTGATGGTGAGGTAACAGTCCACGAACCAGTGGTGCAGGGGGGCGCCTCCTCTGCTAGCTACAGCCTGGCTCCAATATCTCGCCCTTTCCTGTAGGGAGTGTGACGGAGTCAGATCAGAAGGATATAGGAGAGTGCTGGAAGGCAGGTACATTAGTCTCAGGATGTGCAGGTCCCTGTTCCCTGGATAGCCAAACAAAGGCTACTCCAGACCAATCAAGACACCTGGGGCCAATTAAGAACCTTCTAGAAAGGAGTAGAAACAGCTAGCCTGATTGGGACACCTGAAGCCAATCAGGGACTGGCTGAAACCAGATAAAAACCTCCCAGTTAGTCAGGTGGGTTGTGGGTGTCAGGAGCTGTGGAAGGAAGTTATGCTGTTGGTGAGACTGAGTGGGGGACAACATATCATCCAGAAGGAAGGAGGCCCTGAGGTAAGGGTGAAGTGGAGTTTGAAGAAGCAGGGACTGCTGTGGGGAAGTAGCCCAGGGAATTGTATTGTGTTTTGTGGATAAAAGGTCAGCCATCTTAGCTGATACTATTAGGGTCCCTGGGCTGGAGCCCGGAGTAGAGGGCAGGCCTGGGCTCCCCCCACCCCCACCCCCTGCTCTTTCCACCGTCCATACTGGCCTGTGATGAAGGTAACTCACTAGGTGGTGACTCTTGCCAATTATACTGAGAAAGGGAGGTCACTCTGGGGCCTAGGTGAGTTTCTGAGGCCCCTAAATCTGCCAGGAAGCGCAGGACCCACGAGTACAAACTTGGAGCTTTGTCACAGGAGACAGAAGGGAACTGAGGGCTCTGGGGAATGTGGTGTGCATGGCTGGTGTCTGTTACACCCACTCTTCCAATAGCCCAGTGTCCCCTCTCTGGCTATAAAGGGTGGCTATGGTTGCTTTTCTGTGCTCCTTCAGCCTCCTGCCCATTGCCTGGTGTGCCTCTTGGGCTTTGCAGCACCTGCCCCAGTTTCTGCGCACACATGCCAGGTGTATGGCAAGGGGTAGTGGGTTTTCTTCTAACCCACCACACAGTCCCACCTGGCAGGCAGGGCCCAGATGAATTTTCCTTATCTCTAGGAATATTTGAATCAGACACCACTTCCACCCATCCCCTCCGCTTTTCAGTTTCATCTTGCTGCATCTCCTGACACGTCCCCTCCCCAAAGGATCCCCAAGCCCACCACTGCATGCCCCCAATAGCAACGCGTGCCACTTCCAGGCCACATCACCAGTTCAAAGCGCTGCCAGTGCCCAGGGGAGCAGCCTCTCGTGGCTAACATGGTTGGGAGCCTGAGGTGCTGCAGCAAAGCAATAGAGTGTTCAGCAGAGAAATCAGCTGGTGTGGGGGTCCCACTGCATCTGGAGGAGCTGCAGTTCCCTCTCTGTGCCCAGGACAGCAGCGGGTCCTGGCCTCTGCTCTGCGGAGAGCTGTCAGGTCACTTGGGGCAAGCACCTCCTTGTCTCCAGCTGGTTCTACCGCTCTCCGGACTCTTCACTGCAAAGGAAGCCCTGTCAAAGAACAAGGAGCCACTCTGGTTGCCTTGTCGGGGCCTGCTGCTGCCCAGGAAAGAGGTGCCACTCCCAGGGAGCAGAGCCACCAGGAGGAGAGACTGTTCAGGGGAGAACCGGCGTGGAGAAGAGGAGTCTGGCTGGTCAGCCCTTTCCAGTGAGTGGGAGAGCAGGGAGCCAAGCCCCAGGGAGGCCACAGGCCGGGGCGGGGGGGCAGCACAGATGTTGGGGGAGAAAATGAAGAGCAAAGAGAGGCAGGGTAAGGTTTGAATTGCATGGTAGACTATTAAAGAGCAGCAGCCCCTTCCTGATGGCCCATATCCCAGAGAGTTTAGTGACTCGGGGAATGCAGGGTAGAGATTGGAGGGGAGCTGCATCCTGGGGTAAGAGTGACTGGCAGGGCATGAGCACAAATGGGTGGAGGGGCCCCCAAAACATTTTTCTATCGACACATGGCCCATGCTGTGAATGCACTTGGGCAGCCCTGGGCTCCTGGGGCAGGGACAGTCACGCATTGGGCACGAGCCAAGGCTCCTTGGCAGGCACTGAGGGCTGGGTTCAGCAATGCCAGCTCCTGGCAGCAGAGGGCACTCATGGAGCAATCACTGGGTGGCTTGCTCTAGCTATGGCAGATGCAAGGGTCCTGGCCCCCCTGTGCTGGGAGCTGCCTGGCTGCTTTGCTCTAGCCAAGTCGCCTGGGCAGGACTCAGACGCTTCTGGCGAATGCCCCTCCTGAGCAGGAGCGGATCCGGGCCCTGCTCTGGGTGTGGTGTCAGCCAGGCATAGCTGAGGCCTGACTCACACAGAGGGCTGTGGCTCCAGAGGAAAAAAAAGCATCTGACTGTCACTAGAATAGAGGGGGAGAGGACTGGGCTCTTAAAGGCACAGGGGCCTTTCTATCCCTGCTTGGGCCATGAGGCATCGTCTGCCAGGGCAGGCCCGCTCGCCAGCTGCACCTCTCCACTGAGGGGCTGGGCCCGCTCCTGCTCCCCTAGAATCGGTGCCCAGACTGTCATTGACTTCAGCGGGCGCTGGAGCAAGTCCTCTGGAAAGGAGGGTTTGGGATCCAGGGGGGTACCCAAGGCAGGGAGCTCAAAGCAAGGTCTCTAGTAGCCGGAGATTAACAGTGGAAACACCAGCTCCAGAAAGAAGTTGACAAGGGCAGTCCCAGGGGGCAGGGACTCCGGGGGCAAGGAGTGTAGATTTCTCCAGTGTCCCCAGTAAGTCACTGACTATACCCCTAGACCACTTCTTGTTCGCACTTGAATGGGTCCCTTCATGTCCCTCATTGGAGCCCTTGTTGCTCCCACCTCCTGGGTCTGAGATAAGGCAGGGCCTAGAGCTAACTGACAATTCAGCAAATGCTGAAACTTGGAAGCGCTTTTCCATATTGGAACCGGAATGAATGAGCCCATCACCCAGCTCCTGGGGTGCCTTGGAGCCCCTCACCAAGCCTGGAGCTTTGATGGGCTCACTGAGCAGCTCTGCCCACCCAGAGGCTGCATGACAGATGCAACGAATGCACAGTTCTCATCAGCTGCCTTTGTGTCTCTTCTCAAGCTCCGAGGTCCCAACACTCCTGCCTCCCTCCTCCAAGGGCTCAGTAACTCATCTCGCACCACCTGTGCTGTGCCTGCTCTCTCTACAGCTGAGCTACCCCATGTCTGTCCCCTGGCAGAGACAAAGGGCTTAATGGGTAGCCACTCACTCTTTCCCTCAGCCAGGGAGGCTCTTCACTCACACCTGGCAGTACTGCCTCCAGCAGAACTGGGATGGTTCTGCAGCTCCATTCGGCTTGCCCTGTTCCTTCCTAGCTTCGTCTGTTTGACCCAGTCCATGGGGCAAAGGCCCCTGTTCTCTGCTTCCCAGCTTCTTGTGCATCCCACAAAAGGCTGCTGGGTATTTTGGAGCTAGCCCTGGACCAGTGGGTGACACCTAGACCAAAAGGGGTCCCAGCACGGTGTTCTATTAATGCAGCCAGCTGGCTGGGGATTCTTAGGGGCAGGGACTGCCAGGCTCTGACCTCAATCCCGTTCCCTTGGAGCTAATGGTAAAATCTCCCACTGACCTCGCTGGAAGGAGGCTGAGGCTGGAAGGGGTGAAAGCAAAGATCTTCACCCAAACCTAACCTACCCTAAGTATGCAACAGCACCCGCGTGGGGACCCCTTCACCACAGGGCTGTATCTTCCCGTTCTTAACCAACACTCTCAGCCCCTGGGGCATTTTCCTTCCTGCTGCTGGTTTGAGTTAGTACCTGGCCCTCGCTGCCTGCTTTAACCTGCCAGCAACAGGATATGCCCTGATCATACCACCAAGGCAAACCTGTCCTCCAGGGGAAACCTGCTCCCTGTCTCCCATCCCCCCCCATTGGCTCCTGCCTCTCCTGTGCCTTGGGAAAATAAATAAACAAGAGGCTCAGGTGAGCTTAAAGCAAACACTGAGCCAGAGCTTCTTTTGCCAGGAGACACAGTAGCAGGTGCTGCACGATGCCCCTTGTGTGCCTGCCCAATGCTGTACAGGAACCGCTAGACACAGGTGTCCTTCCCACCCACCCCCACCCCCTCCCCCTCCACCATGCATTTGCCCTCAGCATACAGTGCCATGCACCGTGTCCTGCACGCTCACTCAGCACTCTTGCCCTGCGTGTGTAAACCCCTCCTCCCTTGTGCAGGTGTGCCTGCTCCGGGCACAATACCATGGGCAGCCCTTGCACTCTGCCACGTACCCAGACATTCCTAGAACAATAGACATGCTGCATACACCTGTCTGGCCAAACTCACTATACAGACCCTCACAGGTGTGCAATGACACACACATCTCCAGGCCCCTGTGTGCAGCACATCCTTCCCTCCCACCGGCTGTGACAATAGGTATGGGGGGGAGGACGACACAATGCCTTGTCTATCCCTTTAGAGGTGTCTTGAGGGAGAAGACTATCAGGCATTTCATTTCAGTGTATTAACTCCTAGTGTGCCCTGCAGGGGATCTGGTCCTGTTGAGGGGCATTAAGCATTGAGGGCGGGGGCTGCTGTCTACAGCGGGGATCCCCTAGCTCTGGAGACATGGGCAATGTTCTTCCCAGTGCCCCACAGAGGGGATGCTGGCTGGATTGCTGCCCTTCATGCAGCCCATTCAGGGCAGTTCTCTGAAAAGTGCCTGGAGTGGCTGGAGTTTCCCCGTGATCAGCTGGGAAGGATCCGGTTGGCTCTTGGTGTTGGGGAAGCAAGGCCCAACCCCGGGACATCTCAGGCTGTGTGAGAGGAGAGTCCTGCCTTTGGAGACTGAGTGAAACACACAGCCTGATGGCACGAGGTAAGTGATTATGGTGAGAGAGCCCTCCTCATCGGGAAAGAAGGCAGCAGCAAGTTCTAGGGGCCTGTGCGTGGGAGTGAGAGCCAGGGAGGCTAGGCCTGAATTTCTGATTCTACTATGGATGTTTGTCATCTGCCTCAGTTTCCCTGTTGGAACATGTGAGGATGATCCTGAGCACTCTAATGTGGGGAGGGTCTAAGGTTAATTAGTGTCTGCAAAGTGCATGTAATTGGCATGCAGCCTAGGAAGGCTGGGTAGTGTTTTGTGTGCCCTCTACTGGATGGCATCAGAACTACTCAAGTGTGTGTCATAGACCCTATACTATTAATGGAGGTTCTCCTTCACTCAGTAGTTAGATCCTCTCTTTTAGATCCGGGCAAATAAAAGCTGCTGCCACAGGCCGTGGTGGGAGCCAGGCTCTGAGCCTTCTGCTGCCCCCAGGGCCAGCCCCTCTGGATCCATCACTGGCGCAGGTGCCTGGCTTTTGGAGTGAGGATCCCTTTGGCTGGTGTCTTGGAGCACTGAGGCTTTCAGTGCAGCCTCCTCACCCCTGGTTGCATGCCCTGACGCAGCTGAGGGGCGGTGATCTGCAGCCTGGTGTGCAGGGCTGGGCGAACCCCAGTCAGGGAGGAAATCCTGAAGCGGGGCAGGGAAGGGGGGGCCCGGGCTTCTCCAGGGCAGGGAGTCAGAGAGCAGCTGCTGTGCCTTTAATTGCTCTGCCCATACCGCCCCCCCCCCCCCAACACACACACACACACACACACTCTCAATCTGAGCTGCAGGCTCGGCACATCCTGCCACCAGGCCAAACCCCACCTTTCCTCTGCGCGGAGCCAGCGAGCGCTTCTGCTGCCGCGAGCCGAGCCGGGGCGAGGGTGGGTCCCAGCGCCCGCGGGGAGCCGGGGAAGGAAGGAGAAGAGGGAAGGGAAGGGCCCCTCCGGGAGCAGCCCACACAGTAAGTCTCTCTGCCCTTCTCAGCCCCTCCGGCCACGCTGGGATCCGCTTAGCAGCTCATCTCCTGGAGGCTGCTCATTTCGGGGCCTGCCGGGTGGGGAGGGGCTGGTGGCAGGGACCCTCCCTGCCTGGGCACTGGCTCTTCTCGGCCGGGGTAGCCGCTCCTGGGTCTCCGGGGAATGATCGGGTGGGGCAGGGCGGTGGCCCAGGGCTCTTCCCCCTCCCCCCAGATCTCTGAAGATGTGGGTGGGGGGCTCGCAGAGCTCTGGCTAAAGTCTGTTCTCCAGGCCTGGGGGTCCCCTCCCTTGGCTAGAGTGGGAAGAAGGGGACACCCCCCCCTTTGCACCTGGGGGGGGCAGCAGTGGCATTTTCTCTTGTCCCCGCCCTGCGTGTCCGTGCCACATGCAAGGGGAAGCTGCACTGGGTGCCTGTGAGCTGGGCAGAGAGTGCGGAGGAGGTGGGCGTTCAACCTGAGACCTGCCTTGCGCCCTGGGCTGGGGATGGGTTGTTAACGGGATTGTTGGTCCTGCTCTGGAGTTGGGGCCCCCGCTCAGCGATGCCCCGGGAGCACCCGCCCTGGGAATTGCGGGGCTGCCCAGATGGGAGTGCCAGGCTTGGGGAAATCCCAGGGGGCTCTTTCTTCCACTCCTCACCCACACTTCCTTATGGGTGGTACTGCACTTCCCCAGTGCACCCTGTCTGGGGAGGAGTCTCTCGCTGGGGCCATTCTGAAGGGAGAGGTTGCTGAGAAATGAGGGCCCTGGCTCCGTGCTGCAGCAGTGTGGGCCCTGTAAGTGCCTCAGCAGAGGAGACTGCAGCCTGCTGTCCCTGTGAGGATTGGGGTCTACAGTTGGGCGGGGGGGGGGGCCCTGTGAGAGCTGGGGGAGGCTGTGCATGTGGGTGGCTATTGCAGTCTGGCTGCTTCTTGGCTCCCATTCCCGGCTGTTTACAGGAAATAGCTTTCCTGCTCCAAAGCTCTGTACTGGGCCCACCACGCTCTGGAACAATCTCCCCCTGTTCGAGCACCTCTGAAGACAGCATCTTTCCGCTTGCTCAGCAGAGGTGTCACACTGGTCCCGGCGGCTTTGTGGTTCCTCAAGATCCCAGGACTTGTTTCCATGGAATTGGTGTGAACTCCCTTGGCCTGGTCAGATCCCAGCCTGGGTAACTGTGTGCCTGCCTTGAGCTCTTGTGTGTAGTGTTGCTGTCTGGTGTGTTCCACCCCAGAAGTGGCTGCACTTCGGTGCTGGGTGACCAAGTGTATGTTATAGGTGGCTTGGGATTGGGGTGTGGCGTTCCTTGGGCTGGTTGGAGAGAAAGTGCTATGCAAGCCTTGGTAACTCTTTATGTTTTGCTGGGTGTGGTGGCCAGGTGGGTCCAGGCCTCGTTTGAACTAGACACAGTTCCTGGGCTCCTCATGGAATGATGAGGTCTCAGCCATGCGCAGCAGTAAGTCCAGCCCTGGGGCTACTTGTCCTGTTTCCTTTAGCTTTCTAGTCCTGGGCATGGAGGGGGTGGCTACCCCCCTTCTCCACTGGGGGATGCCGGACTGTGCCATGATGTCATTACTGCAGAGAAGCAGTGCCCTCCCTGCTCAGGCAGGGATGGTGAGCAGGGTGCTTGTCATGTTGCAACAGGCACTTAATGCAAATCTCGCTGTTTGGCAGGGAGCCAGGCCTGTCCTAGATGCTTTGTACTTGCTCTACTGCATCAAGGGCTACCCACCTCCAGCCCGCCCTGGGAGGCGGCTGCAGGAAATGAGGCCTGCAGCCACTCTGCACCTGGTGGGCAGCGCCCTGCAAGCCCAGTGGCTTCAGTCCTGCGTGACCTGGTCAGCTCCACAAGGAGCCTCCCTCAAATGCCTGGGGACCAGCAATGGTGCAAACAGCTGGATCCTTAACTGTGTGTATGGGGGAGCCCCTGTGATCACAGGCTGGAAACAAAGGGACCTGGACTTCCCCCCCAGAACAGTCACCTGGGTTCTGTAGGGAGCTAAACTCTTGTACACTTGAATAAGGGCCTGATCTGCTGGGTCACCCTTCTGTTGGGTGTCAGCATCATACTGGGGATCCTAGTGCACTGTTCTGCAAAGCTTTGAGTTCTGTTCCCCCCCTGGGGGGGATTCGGCACATCTGAAAGCAGTGTCCCCGGAGTGGTGGATGGGATGGTGGCAACCTGACTGGTAGGAATTGTTGGTGATCCAAGGTCTAGCTGGTGTGGGGAAACTGGAGAAGCCAAGTCCTGGCACAAAGGTGGAGGGGGAATTGGTGAGACACACCCTATTGTGCTGCTGGGGAAACTGAGGCACAGAATGGCACAATGGCCTGCCTGTGGGTGCACAGTGAATCAATGGCGGAGCTGGGATTTGAACCCAGGAGTCCAGTGCGCCTTCCCTGATCAATAATGGTTACAGTCACCGGTTAATAGGGCTCAATCTGGGCATGACATCGCTGGGGGCGGAGTGAAGACAGAACTGTTGTACGGGGCAGATTAGCATTTTGGGGGGTAATTGGGGACCCTTCCCCCACATTCACCTGAAGTGGCCCCACGCTCCTGCCAGGGAAATAGGACTGTGGCACGGGGGCTTGCCCTGCTCTGCCCGCCCAGTGCTTCAGCTAGCCCTCGTGCCCTGACCACGCTCCCTGGCAGGAGCACTGGAGGGCACTCATTTTTCCAAGGCCCCTGGACGCAGGCCCTGTTAGCCCAATGGCTAAACCTCTGCTGCTGGTGTAGGGTTTGTTTGGCTGCTGGGAGAGGCCTTTGGGGACTGGAAGGGCCAGCTGGTTTGTGTCGGAAGGTGTCTTCCAAACCAAACAGGGCAGGAATTTGAAAGGGAGCTGAGGGACTCCCAGAGCTGAGTCAGCCCTGGCATCACTGACTTGTTACACCGAGGAGAAAGCACTGCATGGAGAGATGGGAAAACGTATTGGGTCCCATCCCATCCAGCTCCCGGAGGTCAGTGCGGCACGCAACTCCTTTCTAGTGCCTGGCTGGCTCCATTCTACACGGCCTGGTCATGGGGCTCCCCCTCACTTCTCTGGGGTGGCGATTTCCCAGCCGCATCCATCTGTGTTGGGAAGACTTTCCTGAGATTCAGCTTTAATTCCTACTCCCTTAATCACACCCCAGCCCTCTTAGCTACACCCTCTTCCCGCCCCTTGGGGTTTACAGCCCCAGGAATTGCATACTCCACTCCCAGCCAGCTCTTAGCCAAGCTAGGCAGACCTGGCTTTTCTCACCCTTTCCTCAGCCCCCACCCTTCCTGGGGCCCTTCGCTGAGCTTCTTCCAGCTCGCTGCCCTCTGTGTGAGGTGATGAGCAGAGCGTGCTGTCCCCGATACCAGAGCCTTCCCCACACACCCAAGGAGAGGCCCATGGAGAGGGCTGTGATCAAACTGCTGTAGAGGTGCAGCGTTGGGCCCCCAGTAGAGCAGCCCATGGCTGTCCAGAATCAGTGGTAGCCCTATTTTGTTCTGTTCTAGTCTAGTTCTTGTGCTGTGCCCATCACCATGGTACTGGAGGTTTCCCACCAGGTCTCCAAAGCGTCTGGATGGACTTCAGGCCCCATGCTGCAGCTGTGCTGGGGAGTAAGCTTTGTGACTGAACCAGTATTTCAGGGCCCTGCTGGTAGCGGTGTGTTTCTGGGGGCCTGTTTTCCAGGAGTCTGTGAAGCCAGAATTGTTCCCTGGCATCAAAAAGATGGATGCTGCTGGAGGGAGCCTGCCAGGCACAGAAGGTGGCCTTGGGCACTCCCGGGACAACAGTTGGCTTGTGCCTCTCTGAAGCACCATCCAGAAATGCGCACCCTGTATGCTCACCCAGGGGACCCGTTGGCTCCATCAGCAGCACCAGTCTGCAGGGAGACTCTGTCTGCTCCTGCTCAGCTCTCAGCCAGACCCGTTCCCCCGTGGGTCTGAAATGTTCTTCACTTTCTCTGCATTCAGCTGCTGGTTCCCCCTCTTTTGAGCACAGGAGCCATCAGGGTCTTCTAAAATACACTGAATAAAAAGGCTAATAATAACCGATGTTGTGCTCTATGAATGACTGTGTCTGCTGGGCAAGGCTTAGCTTATCCACAGGTGGCTTGCCCACCACAGGGGGCTGCTGCAGAGCTGGGGGGAGCTATAAATCTTGGAAGAGGAAGCAGGGGCACAGGAACCGGACAAAAGAGGCTGCTAGTTTCTAGCCCCCCTGAGGATGAAGAAAAGCTTGTAAACATGCCCAGAGGGTCACTAGCGCAGGGAAGTCTGCCTGAGTCTGCAGGCAGCCTGAAACCAGCGCTCTGTGAGGGTGACTGCCCCCATCGGCGCGGCGGGGAGGGCTGTTCACTCAGCCAGTGATGGAAATGTCAGCATTAATCACTTTCCTGCTGATCACCTCATGCAGGGATGGAGAGAGAGGGTTGGTCTATAAAGATCTATGCAGCGTGACTGGAAATGGCAGCCCGTTTTGGTGCCATGAGTGGGTGGCACTCAAGAGATGACCCCCAATTATTTTTTCCCATCTGGTTCTTGGAGCCAATCAGCTGGGGAGGGGGGGATCAGATTGCTCCACCCATAGGAAGCTAAACCCCAGGAGCAGAGAGGAGCATTTCACACAATACTTAGCCTGGACTCTATTGTTTTGCTGGGCAACAGTCAGTCCCTGGAGGGGTCTGAGTCCCTTGGGCAAGCTGTTGCTGGCGTGAGGATGTGCAGTAGGGATGGGGCGAGGAGCTGGCACTGCTGTTGGGGAATGCTCTTCCCCTGGAGTGGCAGTGCCCGGGCTAGAGCTGCTCACCCCCGTATCAGCGCTGCACAGGCCTGCCGGGGAGGTAGGAAAGGGCCCGGCACAGCAGGAGGAGGCTCAGCAGGGGAAACCACAAGCCAGGAAACAAAGACAGCACAGATGACTGTGCTTGGTGGTGTTCCTCGCCCTGCCCTGCCAGTCAGAGACAGGAGGAGCTAGCCCAGGGGCTTCCTGGGTGGGAAGGTACTTGACTGGTGCACCAAGATGGCGTCGCTCTGAGGCTCTGGGGCACATGGAGGTGCTAGTGCTGTGGAGCCTGGGGTGGGGAGTTGGCTCTGGGAACTGGCTGGGGGTGGCACCCCGTGCAGGGAAGAAAAAGGGGGGTTCCTGCTGTGTCAGGGAGGGGCACAGGGATGGGGAGGAATTGGTACTGCCTGGGAAAAGGGGTACTGGACGTGGGCAGGAGTTCGTACTGCCAGAGGAGCGGGCTGCGGGGGGAGGGTATATTCTTTTCATCCCCACCTCAGTGAGCGTCGGAGCAGACACAGCTGGTGCCACTGTAGGGCACCTTGTGTTCAATGCCCAGTTTCTCGTCCATGCCAGCAAAAGTATAGCATGGGATCTGCCAAGTGCCGTCCCAGCCAATGCCATCCACTCCCTTCTGGTTCCAGCAGACACCACAAGGGAGGCTGGGTTTGGCCCAGATGATCCAGGCTTGGCTTGCTGTGGGGCCACCCCCATGTTCTGGGATGGGAAGCTGGTGACTGGTGGCGGGGGAGGGCCAGCCATGTCCCCAGTACTTGTGGGAGTGAGTTAGTTGCAAACACCCTGACCAGGACAGAGCTGATGGCTGGATGCTCTGGAGTCCCCTTGCACACGAATACGCCCCTCCCTCCTGGACACTATTGGGGATAGAAATGTGGCCTGTCAGGCTGGACGCCACGGCCCGGTTCTACACAGAAGTGACAGTGTCTGTGCTATGGAAGGGGGTGTGGGAATGGCCCCTGACTGTGGGAGGCCACCCCAGGGGTCCTTCCTGCACTGCCAACTGGCCTCCACTTGGTCACTTGGTTTCTGAGAAGCACTCCTTAGTGGGAGAGGCTCTCCTGAAGCAGCTGGTATTTTCCCAGCAGAGGCAATGGATGGGGGGGTGGGGCGTGCAGGGTCACATGTCTCCCCCAAATTGCTCGGTCACATGGTGTCCAGGCAGGGCAGCTTAGCCAGTGAACTGCACAAGGCAGGGAGAGGTAGAGGCAGGAGGAATAGCTGGGAGCTACAGGGAGTAGCCACGGCTTTCCAGGAACAGGGGTTGGAGGGTGCTTGCTTTTGGGGGAGTGTGGGCTGCCTGGGGGGCATGACTCAAGCTGTTCTGGGGTTTTTCCCCACACCCACCACCACCACTAGAAGCAGGAAGGAGTGTGACGGTGCTGTTTCTGGTGTGACCCACTGAGAGTGTCAGCTCAGGACAAATCACTTCCAAAAGGGCACCTAGAGCCCAAGGCTGGGGTTTCTCCACCCTAAAGGCAAACCAAACTAGCCGCACAGAAAAGACTTTGGTTTCGCCCCACTGGCTAGCCATAAGTCACACAAGCAATTCCCTTAGACGCTCCAGCTTCCCAGTATCACCACCAGCAGCCACCTGTCCTGGGGACAAATGGTTGTGAGAACCAATACCCCAAATAAAGAAAACGGTTCTCCCCAATTCCAAAGAATCAGGCCCCAGACCCAGGTGTGACAAGCAGGGAGAAGGGTGGACATGATCTCAAAAGTTTCACTGGAGGGGGGAGGCTTTTCTGAAGGGAGATACCTGGAGCTGTAACCTGAGATGAGAAGGGGGAGGGGAGTTGACACCTACGGCCCCGGAAGTGAACAAAGGAAGGCAGACGGGTGGAGGGATTGAAGACAAGTAGAAGCTGTCTGGGAAAGAGAGGTGGGGAGCCCGGATTTGGGGTCTCATCTCCCTGCCCTCCAGAAGGGCCTGACTAAGGGGGGCCTGTTTGTACTGACAAGCTCGGAGTTGGACTGAGGGTGGAGCCACGGCTTTCCAGGAACAGGGGTTGGGGGGTGCTGGCATCTCCAATAAACCTTCTGATCTACTGGCTGGCTAAGAATCACTGTGAATCCCAGGAAGTGGGGGTGTGTGGGAACGGGACTCCCCCACCCCCTGTGACACCAGGTCAATATACAAATCAGATCTTACCCACAAATCACGCTTTTGCCAATCCTTTAGAATCTAAAATCTAAAGGTTTATTATCCAAGGAAAAAGATATAGGGGAGGGTTAGAAATGGTTCAAGGAAATCAAATACATGCAGTAATGGCTTGCATCCGTTGTAGAATAACTGCAGGTTCAAATCAGAGTCTCTGGAATACATTCCCTGGAGGAATGGGTCATCAATCCTTTGGCCAGAGCACCCATTTGCAGCAAAGTTCCATCCAGAAGTAGGAGCGAGGCTGGAGACTGGAGACTGAAGATAAAATGGGGATGGGGTACCACCCTTTTATATCCTTCCCAGGTGCAGGAATGTTCTTTGTCCTTCGCTGTGGAAACTTACAGCAAAATGGAGTTTGAGTCAGTTGGGCAACTCCTGCCCCCCTTGCTAAGACACAGGATATGTCTGCCTTCCCTTAATGGGTCCATTGTATAGCTGATAATCCTTAATGGGCCATCAAGCATGGCAAGCAATGCTTAACACCAAGGACTCTGAAATATCCCCAACAGCATAGCACAATATTTGGAAAGACAGACAGTATAGAGTCAATATTCATAACTTCAACTACAAAAATGATACACACATCCAGATAGCATACTCATAATCAGCAGATCATAACCTGGTCGTAGACACCTTATATGACCCCCTTTACCTAATATTTGGTGCCCCTACAGGACCCTGGTTGCACCAATGATCTATATGATCCCGGATAATTTTAGTAATGTGACAAGGGGTCATCTCTGTTTCTCAGAATCATGCCTCCTGTTGGCTCTGAGCTTGATTTAGGTCACACTCTCCTGCTGGAGGAGGGCTGCCCCGTCTCCTCCCCCTTCTCAACCTTTCCAGACACTGTAACCCCTCCAGGAGTCTGAAGTCCGAGTCCCCCCACCCAGGGCTGAAGCGTATAATTTAGTTTCACAGGACCCCATGTGGCATGGGACACTGGGAAATTGCCCTGCTTGCCACCCCCAAACGTCCGCCCTGCACTTGCTACCCCCGTAGGGGTTGGCTGAGAGAACCACTGCTCTAGCCCACTGAGCATTGCTGGCTCTGGCCTGCAGCCTTGCAGAGCGGTCGTCTCTCACTGATGGGCCCTCCAAATCTGCTGACTCAGTGCACACTCAGCCAAGGGCATCTCCAGAAGGGAGGGGCTGGTGCAGGCAAAATCTTCAGTGCTGCAGGGCCTGTCCCTGGGAGGGGGAGCCTGAGGAGCAGCCACTTTCAACCCCCCAGTCCCCACCCCATCTTCCTCCCTAAAGAATTTCCACCTTCCCACAGTGATCAATATCTCCTCCCCCTCCCCCTCCCCCTGCCCGCCCTGGCCCATTTTGTCTCTGAGAACAATATCCCCCACACCTTCCCCCACCAGCCAGCAGGAATAGCTAGAAGTTGGTCCAGGACAGTGGCTTTCAAACTTTTTTTTTCTGGTGACCCAGTTGACGAAAACTGATGATGCCCGCGACCTAATGGAGCCGGGGACGAGGGGTTTGGGCTGTGGGAGGGGCTCAGGGATGGAGCAGAGGTTTGGGGGGTGAGGGTGAGGACTGTGGGGTGGGGCCAGGAATGAGGGCTTCAGGGTATGGGAGGGGGCTCTGGGCCGGGGCAGGGGGTTGGGGTGCAGGAGGGTGTCGGGGTTCTGGGCTGGAGATGCGGGGGCTGGGGTGCAGGAAGGGGCTCTGGGATTGGGGGTCTCAGGGCTGGGGCAGGGGATTGCGACGCAGGTTGGGGCATGGGCTTACCTCCGGCGGCTCCCGGTCAGCAGCGCAGGTGGGGTGCAGAAGCAGGATTCCCACCTGTGCTGGCACTGCGGACCGCGCTGCGCCTCGGAAGCGCCTAGCAGGTTTGGCTCCTAGGCAGAGATGCGCAGGCACCATCACCCCTAGCTCCCATTGGATGGGAGTGTGGAGCAGGTGCTTGGGTTGAGGGCAGCCATGGCCCCCTGCCTGCAAGCCAGACCCACTGCTGGCTGCTTCCGGGTAGGGACTAGTAGTTTTACTAGTCGTTTTTACTGGCCGGCTGCCAGGGTCCCTGGGTGCTGAGCAAGGCAACCCAGTGCCTTGCATTCCACGCCCCACTACTGGATCGCGACCCAAACGTTGAAAACCACTGGTCTAGGAGAATCCCAGCACCACCAGTCCCAGTCTCCCCCAGCACGGGCTGTGGTGAGGGCGGAGCGCCCACCTATTCCAGTCCCAGCCTTCCCCTGCAGGAGGCACCATAAGGAGAATGTTGCAGGGGCAGCTCCCAGTCATTCCAGTCCCCCCTGCCCTCCAGGAGGCACTACGGGGAGTGTGGGGCAGGAGTGCTGGTCTGGCAGGGCTCCCATCTGTTCCAGTTGCAGCCTGCTCCCACAGGAGGCGCTGTAAGCAGCAAGAACGGAGCGCAGCAGTGAAGAGTCCATTGCTGTGAAGTCCTGATGGGCAGTGATGAACAGTGGGCACATTGCCTTTGGAGGTGGGGGAATGGGGGCTGAGGCGGCCAGGATTCCTGCATGCTTGGCCCTTTTCCAGGCAAATCCGAAATCGCCATTTGTTGCTCTGTGCAGAGTTTTAGCAGTGGAGCCGCTTCCACCCCTCAATCTGCTCCCAGCTGGGGTCCAAGGCAGTTTGGTTTGTTCAGCTTAACGCTATTGTGGATGGAAATGTGGAAAGGGGTGCCAATGACAGGCTGGACGCCACGGCCAGGTTCTACACAGAAGCGATAGTGTCTGTGCTATGGAAGGGGGTGTGGGAATGGCCCCTGACTGTGGGAGGCCACCCCAGGGGTCCTTTCTGCACTGCCAACTGGCCTGCTGTGCTCCGTCATTTGGTGTCTGGGCTCCCTCACAGCAGCCTGTCAAAAGGAAGGTGGTTACAATGTGGGACGAACTTTCCAGCCTGTTAAAGTAGTGACTGAAAGTACTAGTCAGAGTCCAGCATACAGAAGTCGGGTGCTGTGCAAAGTTCTCCAAAAGGCTCCACCATTGTACCTCAAACCAGACTAGCCCTGGGCTCCGCACACACGGCTCTGCTCATGCCCCTCACCCCTGACCTGCAGGCACCCCCGCGCCTCCCCCCCGCCCAAATCCCAGCCCTGGGCTCCCCACACACAGCTCTGCCAGAGCCCCTCACACCTGACCTGCAGCCCCCTCCTCCTCCCCCGCTATCCCAGCCTGGGCTTCCCACACACAGCTCTGCCCATGCCCCTCACCCTTGACCTGCAGGCGCCCCCGTGTCCTCCCCCCCGCCATCCCAGCCCTGGGCTCCCCACACACAGCTCTGCCAGTGCCCCTCACTCCAATCTGTCTCTTCTCTGCCTAACCCAGATTCCTCTTGCAAACAGTTCCCATGGTGGAGTCCTGTCCCCAGCCATCCCTGAATCTCCTCTTCCCCACCTCCCCCCGCCCCACATACACTGCTGTGCCATGTCTCATCTCCTGGTGCCTTTTTCATCACAGGGGGAGGTGCTGAAGCTAGCGCTGCCTGTGCCTGGCCATCTGCACCATGATGTCCTTCGGAGGAATTGCCTCCCGGCTGCAGAGAGACCGGCTGCGAGCGGAGGGGGTGGGTGAGCACAGCAATGCCGTCAAGTACCTGAACCAGGACTACGACACCCTGAAGCAGGCATGCCTGGAGAGTGGCACTCTCTTCGAGGACCCCCAGTTCCCAGCTGTCCCCTCCGCCCTTGGCTTCAAGGAGCTGGGGCCAAACTCTGGCAAGACCCAGGGGGTGCGCTGGAAGCGCCCATCGGTAAGTGCCTGGCTCTCTCCTCGGTGAGGCCTACAACCTCCATCTGGATCCACTCTGCCAGGAGGCCCTGAACTGTGAGAGCTGCTCTGCCATGGTGACCCAGTCCTTACACACTGGAGCCCTTTGCCTGCCCTGAATCCTGGTCCCCAATCTGCCAAGCGCTCCAAACCCCTCTGCTGCCTCAGGCCCAATCTCCTTCAGACCCTCCTTCCCCACAGGCACCCAGAGCCAGGGGTGCCAAGGGAGTTCTGTCTGTTGCACCCTCCGAACCAGTTGTCTTCTGTAGTGAGTTCCTTTTCTTCCGGTTAGATCTGGGCGTTGAAATGTGGGGGTTCGTCTCTGTCTCACCCCTGCCTTTTCTGGGTGGAATCACACCTGTGCAGGGGTGTGAGTACCTTGCGTTCAATGACAGGGGGCCCTCAGTGTAAGCCCTCATACCATTGCCACTGACGAGGTTTGGGGCCGGTGGCTCTGCAGCAGAAAGTCTCAAAACGTTTCCCCGTTGATCCCTTTGGAGTGGTTACACTCAAGGCCCTTGCCTGCTGCTGGTGGCAGTTGGCACCCCTCTCCCCTAAGGGTGCTGTCAGACACTGCCACATGGTCACCCCTGAACCAGACCCCAGCTGATATCTGCTATGTAGAGGTCAGAGTGCAGATCCTCCTGAGAGCTGACACCAGAATTTGAGACTCTCTGCCCCTCTGCAGGAAATCGTGGGGGACCCTCAATTTATTGTTGGAGGCGCCACGAGGACAGACATCTGCCAGGGGGCTTTGGGTAAGTGCTGTCCGTCCAATCTCTCTACAGCAGTTCAGTACAGCATGGGGAGGAGGTGTTTGTGTGAGGAGTGTTTGAATGGATTGAAACTGGGGGGCCTCTCAAGTGCAAAGAGGGAATCCCAGTGGCAGGGGCCAGGGTTTTGTAAGGGTCAGTTTCCCAGCATTCTCTCCAGGAGTTGGGGGTTGACCCCATTGCCCTGCAGAATCAACTCAGCTATTACTTCTGTTCTTCCCCCATAATCCCGCCCAGCCCTGCAGCTCTGGTTCCATCCTGGGAACTCCCTCGCATCTTGTGAGGATCTAAGCAGGACTTCCCTCCTGTTTAGCACTATGGAAAGGGCAGGGGCTCACAACCCCTTCACCTCTATTGTATGTGACTGGCTGTTGGTTACAGTAGTCCCTGGACGTCCCCGTCAGGAATCCAGGCTCCACTGTGCTAGGCACTGTGCATACATGATGTAATAAGCCACTTCCTGCTCCAAAGAGCTTTCCACCTTGGCATGTGCTGAGAGACAACAGTAAACAAACGTAGGACAGGGCAAAGTTAACAGTGCTCTCACTGTGGTCGGAGGTGGTGGCCACTTGCTTGCATAGTGTTTTGTGGGCAGCATGGTGGAGGTGAATTTGAAGGACTGTGCAGTGACTCTGCTGATTTTCATAGGGAGTGCCTTCCAGGCAGGAGCGGAGCAAGGGAGAAAGCACACAGGTGGCCAGGGGTCAGCAAAGGCTGGCGGGGTAGATGTCTGGATAATATATTAGAGTTGTGAGGTAGGTGGGGCTGAGCTGGGATAAAAAACAGTAGCTTGTGTTTGATGCCTTGGAGAAGGGGGCTGGGCAGTGGAAGGACCCAAAGAGGAAGGTGACACAGTGAGCTTAGCTGGCAAAATGATTTTAGCAGCAACATTTTGAATGGGCTCAAGGGGAGCATAGACATGTAGGGCTGGAAGGGACCCTGAGAGTTCATCTAGTCCAGCACCTCCCCTTCACCCTCATGCTGAGGCAGGACCAAGGACATCTAGACTGTCCCTGACAGGTGTTAATCTAACCTGCTTTTAAAAACCTCCAATGATCCAGCCTCTCTAGGTAATCTGTTCCAGTGCTGAGCTATCCTTGCCATTCAAAAGCTTTCCTGATGGCTAACCCAAATCTCCCTAGCTGCAGATTAAGTCAATTACTTGCTCTACCCTGAGAAAACATGGAGAACAATTAGTCACTGTCCTCTTTACAACAGCCCTTCACATATTTGAAGACTGTTATCAGGTCCCCCCTCAATTTTCTTTTTTCTAGATTAAACCCCCCTGCCCCATCTTTTTAACCTTTCCTCACAGATCATATGTGCTAAACCTCTCATCATGTTTGTTGCTCTCCTTGGCCTGTCTCCAGTTTGTCCACATCTTTCCTAAAGTGTGACATCCAGAACTGGATGCCGTGCTCCAGCTTGAAACTCACCAGTACCCGAGCAGAGCTGGACAGTTACCTCCTGTGTCTTCCATACAACGCTCCTGTAAATACACCACAGACCTACAACACCCCTGTGAACTTGGACACTTCCAAGCATTTGTCAAGGAGCAGTGGTGATGGGAGATGAGGATGGTTTTGATAGTGTAGCCAGATTTTTAAGATGCTGCGTAGGAAGAAATGGATCTTGAGAGCAGGGTCTCCTGAAATACTGTGTGCTGATGTGTGTTAAACAGCTGCTATGTTCCACCCCAGAGATGGCTGCATTTTAATGTCTGGGGAAGTGATTACTGTGTCTAGTTTGTTGTACCCCTTGGAGTCTCTGGGAATGCCAAAGGCTGCCATGGGCACAACAGCATGACCTGCATGGGGAGCCACAGAGCCAGGCTGGGCACAGTCTCTGGGAAGAGAGAGGCAAGATCCCCAACTCCCTTACAGCAGCCAAAACTGGGCCTCAAAATTGCAGTTAGTACATGAGTCTGTCCGGGAGAGAGCCATGGCCAGAGTAGAGGTGGGAGGCTGCAGGCCAGGATCAAGAGGCATGGGCAGAACTGGGTGGATGGGCCAAGACTGGAATGGTCTGATGGGGAGGGCTGTGGGTCAGGAATGAGGGGCATTGGTGGAGCTTGGGGTTGGGGCCCCAGGACTGGAAGAGCAGGGGGAGTTGGTGGCCAGGATTGCAAGGCACTGGAATAGCAGGGGTGAGGCTGGGCCACTCTGTGGTGTCCGCATGGCATCACTGTATCTCCAGGGCAGGCATTGCTGCCTTCACCCCACTGGGATTCACAAGTAGAGCGGGCCTGGCCGTGCCGGGCAGGAAGTTCTAGGGAGCTGAGTCACAAGGGGAGGGCAGCCTGTGGCTTGAGGGTTGCTGTGGTGATGGTGTGTGAGTTGGTGCCTCGCTATATTTAGAATTCCCAAGGAGATCTCAAAACCAGGCCCTGCCCCCAAGTCCGGTCCAGGGCACACCCTCCTCCCCTGAGTCTGGTCCAGGGCACACCCTCCTCCCCTGAGTCTGGGCCAGGGCACACCCTCCTCCCCAACGTCCAGTCCAGGGTGGTACCTCCTCTCCTCCGAGTCTGGTCCAGAGGCCCCTGAGTCCAGGCCTGGTTCTTCTCCTGCTGGGAGCTTCCCTGTTCTGTGTCCTGGGTGCTCCCTCTGCATCCCCACCCCTGCCAGCCTGTGCCCAATCTCTGCTGCTCCCCTGCTCCTCCCAGCCTGTGCCATTTCCCTGCTGGATTTGGCAGTTGCCAGAAAAATAATTTAATCCGCTGGGTTTTTTCTTTGTGTGGATCTAAAGATCTGCATTATTCTCCCAACACACTGGGATATCTACTGGTAAAAGTGTCTGTGTCCAGCTAAAGATGCTGCTGTGTTCCCACCTCTGCCGTTTAAGCGACAACAGATGAAAGCGGTTGAAAATACAGCAGCTGTCTTCCCACCCCCATTCAAGTGCACCACGCGCGTGTGAGAGAGGGTTTGTGTCACGCGAGAGTGAGGAGACATGCAAGTAGGCTGAGCAGACAGCAAGTGTGAAAAATCGGGATGGGGCTGGGGGATAATAAGAGCCTATATTAGAAAAAGACCCAAAAATCAGGACTGTCCCTATAAAATCAGGATATCTGGTCACCCTATGTGCGAGGCACGTTAAATAATGGAAGATCAGGGCAATGGTGCAAGTGGTCCTATTACACCCCCGGGGGAAAAAGCTCACATCAGAAACTGCACGTTCAATGACAACTGGCTAAATGAGACAGACTACAAAGACTGGCCAGCAAAATGTGCCAATCAAACAAATGCCTTTATCAGTGATGTTCTCAATCTTCTCTAGATGTGTTCGCTCTCTAGACCAGGGGTGGGCAAACTACAGCCCAGCCCCACAGCTGGGGAGGCTGTTTCCTGCCCCACCTTCCCTCCTCCCCCCGGAGCCATAGGCGTGCGCGGCACATTTCATTAGGGTGTGCACCTAGGGAATTTTTTTTTTTTTAAAGTGAACCTTTATTGAATACTCAGTCATAAAGGACATTATTTTTATTCATCAAACTAAAGAAACTAAAACTTAACTGAACTTAATTGTTTTTAAATTAACAACTAGACTTTACTTAAAAAATACGAACTTAAAAAATGAGACCCTCCATACAGTTTTGCAACCCCGATGTGGCCCTTGGGCCAAAAAGTTTGCCCAGCCCTGCTCTAGATATTGTAAGTGGCTTTTGGGGGAGAGAGAGTTGCAGAGTTGCCTTGTGGTTGGGGCTTGGGCTTGCCTCGTGGGGGAGGGGATGCCAGTTTTTAGGCATTTCAGCCGTGGTAACACTATCTGTCTCCCTAGCGCCCAGGCGTCTCCTCCTTCAGCTGCTTGTCACTCACTGCACGGTTCCTGCCCACAGCAGGGCAGCCTGGCTTGTTCCCTTCTGACTGACAGGAGCACCTGGGGGTGAGGCACAAGCTGGCTGGTCTCCCAGCAGTTCCTGCCCTCCCCCATTATTCCCGGATGCTCTGGGGAGAGGTGTGAACCCCTGGACACAGTGCCCAAAGCCTGGCTTGGATCTGAGGGCAGCATGTGGGGTGGGGCTGGAGAGGGCTGTGTTTCCATCCCCTTCAGTCAGTGCCACCTCATCGGGCCCTTGGTCCCTTACTGCAGAGCATGTGGGAGCAAGGAGGGTGCTGTGGGGGAGGGGAGGGCGGGGCACATCCTTCTGCTTCCATAGGGCTAACCAGGGGTGTTGTGGGGGTGGAGCATCCTGGGTCCCCCCTGCCCAGCATTCCTGAGAGGAACTTGCTGTGACTCCCCCACCCCACCCCTGTTAACTCCTTCAGTGCCTGGTTCTGTGGGCCCTGGGGATGCAACTGGCGCTTGTATCAAATGGGCAGCAGGCTGGAGGATCCCATGTGGCGCTACCCAGGGAGGGAGTGGGGTGAGGTAGAGTTGGGAGGGATGCAAGCTCCAATCTCAGTGACTCAGCAGGGAAGCTGTAGGGAGGGAGAGGTTGGGGGCAGGGCTGGTGGCTGATCCCAGCTCCCTGCTCTCCAGGTGACTGCTGGCTGTTGGCTGCCATTGGCTCCCTCACTCTCAACGAGCACCTCCTGCACCGCGTGGTGCCCCATGGACAGAGCTTCCAGGAGGACTATGCTGGAATCTTCCACTTCCAGGTAGGGCCAAGGGCAAAGCAGCTCCTCATCCCCTGCAGGTGGTGCAGACATAGGCGCTGACTTCCCCTGTGCTTGCCTCCCTCCCCACCCCTGGCCCTGCCCCTGCACCACCCTCACCCACCCCCTTACCACAAATCCCTGCCCCTGCCCCGCCTCCTTACCACCTCCTCCTCCGAGCATGCCGTGTCCCACTCCTCCCCCTCCCTCCCGGAAAGTCCTAATCACTGCCAAACAGCTGTTAAGCAGGGGGCAGGAAGGGCTGGGAGGGAGGGGAAGGAGCGTGGAAGGGGCACGCTCAGGGGAGGAGGAAGCAAGGAGTGGGTGGGAGACAGGGAGAGCTTGGCTGCTAAGAGCTTGGATGTTTGGAGAGCTTGGAGAGCTTGGATGCTCTGGTGGGTGCAGAGCATCTGGTAATTTTTTGCCATGGGCTCTGCAGCCCCTCGAGATAGGTCCAGCCTGCTAAGGGCCCAGGCCTCGGAGTGGAGTCCAGGCTTTCCCCATGGCCCTGACGTAAGACTGTCTACACTGAGTAATTCCTGGGCTCTGTCATGGCCCCTGTTTGCCTCAAGCTCTGCAGCTGTCCCTGACCAGGGGCGCCTGGTCCTGCCCCACTCATCCCCGGCTCTCCTCCCTCCCCAGATCTGGCAGTTCGGTGAGTGGGTGGACGTGGTGGTTGACGACCGGTTACCGACCAAGGACGGGGAGCTGGTGTTCGTGCACTCAGCAGAATGCTCCGAGTTCTGGAGTGCCCTGCTGGAGAAGGCCTATGCCAAGTGAGTGCCCCCCTGCTGGGCCTGAGGCCAGTGGTGTCAGACAGGGCGAGGGGTTGTGCGCGGAGCACATCTCTGGGGATCCCGTCCTAGGGGTGTCTCCTCCAGTGGGCTCGCTCCTCTGATCTGGGAAGCTGCCGGTGAGCCCCAGTGCTGTCTGCCTTGGCGTCCCGCTCATCCCCTGGCTCTCTCTGGTGTGCAGGCTGAACGGCTGCTATGAGGCCCTGTCAGGGGGCAGCACCACAGAGGGCTTTGAGGACTTCACAGGAGGCGTGTCGGAAATGTACGACCTCAAGCGGCCGCCCCGCAACCTATCCAGGATCATCCGCAAGGCGCTCGAAAGAGGATCCCTGCTTGGCTGCTCCATTGACGTAAGGGGTGCCCCACTTCCCTAAAGGGCTGTGGGGAGCTTTGGGCCCCTTCTCCAACTTCCACTACAGGCTCTGAGGCCAGATTGTTCCCTGTGTCCTCCTCCATGTCCAGCTGCCAGGGGGAAAGGTGTAAAATACTCCTTGGCTGTGTCACAAGCCCCTTGATAGAGAGGGTAACCCCCAGGTGGTGTCTTCCCCACCGCCCGCCCAGCAAGGCTGGCCATAGCTTGAGAGGTGCCCTACCCAGATCTCCCCCACCTGCAAACAGCATGGCCCCCTGCTGAGCCCCAGCGGGGGTGAGGGGGTGGCTGGGGAGCAGAGCTGGTTTACAGTCCCTGTAGGTATCTCAGGCAGGGGATCTGGATGGGGCCAGTCCTGCTGGCAGGGAGGTGGGGGGGGGGGGGCGGGCCTGTGGGTGCAGAGAGATCATTCATGCCCCTCTGCCCCACTGGAGGATTTTGGAACAGGCATGTGCCCCCTTGTGGCAAAATTATGAATTAGTACCTACTGATCTGCCATTTCCAAGGGGACATGTGAGGCCATAAAACCAAAATCCACCAAACCACTGCAGGGGCAGGTCAATCCAACCCTCTGAGGAGAGGAGCCAGAGGGTGGGGGCTTCAGCATTAGCCCCCAGCCTGAAGGGTCCCAGGGGATGTACTGTGCAGTAGAGGGATTCTTTCCTGTTCCCCCAACCTCTGCTCTAGGTCTGTCTTATACGGGCATCCACAAAGTGGGCAGTGTCCACTCATCTCCCCAACCCCTCCCAATGCGTCGCATTGCAGCTGTCACTCCAGCAGAGCCCTCATTGCAGCTGCTGCAGTGAGGGGGAGCAATCGCTGTCCAGTACCACATTTGGCAGCTTGCCAGCAGCCCAAAGGCCACTCCCAGCTCCCAAAAAAGCAAATTGCCTTTTTCATATGGAGACTATAGCTCCCAGCATGCTCTACCTCGACGTGTGCTGCTGGAACAAGGCATGCTGGGGCTTGTAGTCTCCATGGGCAGCATCTCCAGACAGGTGAGGGCGCTCAGGGCTTTGTTTTGGGTGCCTCTAAATGCTTTTATATAGCATTGAGTTCACGTGTTTTCCAGGGGCTGTGTGGTTGGCTGTCGTGGGGAGTTGAATAGTTTGGCCCACATCACCAGCCCTGATTCTTTGGTTGAAGGAGCCCTGCCCCTCCCTGGGGCTGGAGCCACTTGGGATGGGGGCTCTCTGTGGGAGGCAGCACGTGTCAGTGTCCCCATAGCTAGAGGAGGATGTGCTGGCTCTAGGCAGGGGGAGATGCACCAATTCCTTGTCTTCTCCCCTCAGATCACAAGTGCTTTTGATATGGAAGCAGTGACCTTCAAGAAGTTGGTGAAGGGACATGCCTACTCTGTCACCGGCTTCACTGAGGTAAGTGGCTGCCTGGGACCAAAGAAATGACATGGCTCAGCCAGAAGGATCAGTTTAACCTTTGACCTCTGAATTTTGCCAGGTGGAGTACCGGGGTCGCCAGGAAGAGCTCATCCGCATCAGGAATCCCTGGGGTCAGGTGGAGTGGACTGGAGCCTGGTGCGACGGGTGAGTGAGAAAGGGGCGCCATGCCAGCATTGTGTGGTCCTGCTGGGAGGGACGTCTTGTAGTGGGGGTCTGGGTGCTGTTTCCATGGCACTGCTAGGAGAGAGTTTGCAGCGCATGATGTCCCTGTGGCAGATAAAGGTGCAGCTTCAGAGCGGGCTCTGAAGTGTCTGGCTCTGGGGTGTGTCAGGGAGGGTGGCACCGGTCAGTATTAGTTACTCTGTCTAACTGCCTCTCTCCTTCCATCCCAGCTCCTCTGAGTGGAACAACGTGGACCCCACCCAGAGGGAGGAGCTGCAGCTGAAAATGGAGGATGGTGAGTTCTGGTGAGTATCAGCAGAGACAGATGGTGCCAGTCGCCAAGGGTGGGGTGGCCTGCACCTGTCTCAGGCGAGGGGCGGGGCCATAAGGTTCTGAGCCTCAGGGGATCACATGCTTTGTCCTAATTGGCTGAATTCCTACCAAATCAGGAGCCTAGGAAAGTGTCTCCATCTCCCCAGTTAATAACTCTGCTCTTCTGCGGCCCTCCCGCCTAGCCAGACGCCACGGAGCTGGCCAGCCCTCCAGGCCTGTGAGCGGCAACGCGGGAGCCTGTCGCAGCGTGTCCACACGCCACGTCCTGTCGCCCCCGTCCCAATCGCAGGCTGTTGCCGTGGTGGTCCTGCTGTGCCTCTCTCCCTCCCCAGCGCACCATTGAGAGTGCCTGCTTCTCGGCCCAGAGTTAGGGCAAGGGAGTCTGCTGGGGTTTGTTGCCCCAAAGACAGAAGTTGAGCTGTGGGATTGGAAGAGGGATTCACTGCACGCAGCTCTGCTAAGGGAACCTAGGCTCAGGGCGAGACGCAGCCAGACTGATGATACAAAGGACCCCAGCTGGGCTGCGTGGGGCTTGGAGGAGCAGGAGGGACACAGTGAACTCAGATGAGCCCCTCTGCATTCAGCCTTGTTGGGGTGGCGATAGCAAATAGGGCTGGGACAGGAATGTGAGGGAATAACCTTTGCTGGTCCCAAGTATTGCTGGCTCAGACAGCCGTGGGGGGTGGGCTGGATGGGACCCCCTGAGCATGCCCCCTGAACCTCTCCCTTGTCTGAGAGTTCCTGAGCAGTGGGGCACAGGGAGGGGCATGGAGCCAGGAAGGCGAGGGCCCCTGGATGGGAGACTGGGAGCCCCCCTGCCGTTGCAGCACTGTTGACGAAACCCCCTGGCCGAGAGCTCCAAGCTGTGTGGTGTCTCAGTCTTTTCTCTGCCTCCCCTCCCCCATGTTCAGGATGGCTTTCAAGGACTTCATGAGGGAGTTCTCCAGGTTAGAGGTCTGTAATTTGAGCCCTGACGCCCTGGACAAGGACAGCGTGAGCAAGTGGCACACAACCCTGTTTGAGGGTTCCTGGCGCCGAGGCAGCACAGCAGGGGGCTGCAGAAACCACCCAGGTACCACCCACCATCAGCCTGTTCCTTAAGGGTACGTCTACACTGCAGTGTATAGGGTTCAAATTCAGACTTGGGCCTAACCCCCTTTCCGTCCACACACAAATTGCATTAACCCAGGGCTTGAACCCAGGGTCCCAGGACCCCAGAGGGGTGGGGGATCCAAGCCTGAGTCAAACCGGGACTCAGAGTTCAAGCCCTGTTGCTCTGCAATGTAGACACAGCCCCGCTGGACTCATGATCTGGGAGTCTGCCAAAAGTATCCCACAGGCCAACTTTTTTTGTCCTCTGGACAGCCAGGTTTGGTGGGCAGTCAGGTTTTCCCACACTGTGCTACGAACAAAGGGCTTAAGCAGCCATATCCTTGGGAGTGCGCTAGGAAGTCTGAGATATGGATAGCTGGCCTCGCGCCTGCCTAATGCAGTGTAGATGCTGGAGACCCAGGTTGGGACCCAGGGTTCAACAGTTCCTAACCTGGGGTTACAAGTGAGTGTAGACCCTCAAGCCCTAGGTTCACAAATTCAAGTTCTTCTAACCGTGGGCTTTCACTGCAGTGTAGACGTACCCTCAAACTCCAGTTTTCATGTGTGTGTGATCCGGGAGCACAGTAATGCTCTGAGAGATGGGAGCAGGTTTGCCGTGGAGTGGGGGTTGTGGGGCCTGTCTCTGCTCTGGCACGGGGCAGCCCATGGGCGAGGAACAAACTGTGTAGCCCAGGGCATTTGAGCCCTGTGACAAGGAAGGGGTGGCTGGTGATCAGAGACACTGGAGGGAGATGCAGGAGCCTCCCCCTTGCATAGCGTTTGCTCTGAGGATGGGTGCAATGAGGGAGGAGGCTGTGGGGCCTGCTCACCCGATCCATTATCCCATCTCCTCTTTCCTCCAGCCACGTTCTGGATTAACCCCCAGTTCAAGATCAAGCTCCTGGAGGAGGACGACGATCCCGAGGACGATGAGGTGGCCTGCAGCTTCCTGGTGGCCTTGATGCAGAAGCACCGGCGGAAGGAGCGGAAGGTGGGGGGTGACATGCACACCATCGGCTTTGCCGTCTACGAGGTAAGCCCCTGGGTGTCGCTCAGCACCCACTAGGGGTGAGGAGTCTCCCATCCCAACCCACATAGGGATGGCATTGCTGAGCTTGAGAGAGAGCCATTGAAGGTGTCAGGGTTCCTTCCCCTCCCTGAACTCTGGGGTACATATATGGGGACCCACATGAAAGACCCCTAAGCTTATTTTTACCAGCTTAGGTTAAAAACTTTCCCAAGGCACAAATTCAACCTTGTCCTTGAACAGTACACTGCCACCACCAAGTGATTTAGACAAAAGACCACTTGGAGTCCCTATTCCCCCGCAAAAATATCCCCCCAAGACCTACACCCCCTTCTTGGGAAGGCTTGAGAACAATATCCTCACCAGTTGGTACAGGTGAACACAGACCCAAACCCCTGGATTTTACAACAATGAAAAATCAATCAGGTTCTTAAGAGGAATTTTATTTAGAGAAAAGGTAAAGGAATCACCTCTGTAAAATCAGGATGGAAGATAACTTTACAGAGTAACAAAAGATTCAAAAACATAGAGGAACCGCCTCTAGCTTTAGTTTCAAAGTTACAGGAAAAAAAAGGGATAAACCTTCCTTTAGCAAAGGGAAAATTCACAAGTTGAAAACAAAAGGTAATCTAACGCGCCTTGCCTTATTTACTTACTCTCTTGTAACATCAGAGACTTGTACAGGATGGTTTATAGGAGAAGGATTTTTTCTGACCTGTTGCTTCTCTGCTTTCCCAAGAGAACACACAAAGAGCACAAACAAAGCCTCTCCCCACCCCAGATTTGAAAGTATCTTTTGTCCCCGTTGGTTCTTTTGGTCAGGTGCCAACCAGGTTATTTGAGCTTCTTAAGCCCTTACAGGTAAGGAGGAATTCTAGGCTACCCTTAACTGTATGAAGGGATCCCACAAGCCCTGTTAGTGGGGTGATTTTCCCCACTTTCCCGCCATACAGCACTGAGCGCAAGAGGCAGAAGGCAAGGGCTCTGCTCCGCACACACAGGTCCTGATCTCTCTCCTCCTTTCCACAGGTCCCAGAGGAGGTACGTCCTGAGCTGCCAACCCCCACCGCTGGAGTGTGTGAGAGGAGGCGTGCTAGGTCTGGCAGGAAGGGGTTAATTCAGAGCCTGGGCTCCTGAGGTCCATCAGCCCTGGGAATTTCCTACCTCACCCTTGCATCAGTTCCATCAGCCTGCTTGGGTGACCCCTGGCCAAGACTTCCCTGGGCTGGCAGCAGAAAACATGCCAGAGTGTGCGTGGCAAGGAAATGCAGGAGGAGCTGGCTGCTACTCGGCCTGGCTAGTGTCACAGGGGCTTAGCACTCTCCAGCTGGGGGCAGGAAGATCCCACCCCCTGGAGTAATTGCTCACTGCAGTGTGTGCATGCCCCGCTGGGACGGGGGCTATCTCCTTGCCTCCCGAAGCTGCAGCATCTGTCAGTGCTGAGAGACCAGACACTGGATTAGCTAGGCCAGGCTAGTCTAACAACTTCCTGCAGATGGTCCATCCGGGGTGGGTAGGTTTGATGGGTGCCCTCCACCCCAGAGCCGTGATTCTGCAGCTGTGCTGGTATTCTAACATGACTGGTGCCCCATGCCCTGGGCAGCTCCCTCCCTGCCCGTGGCTGGGCTGTGACCCTGGGGTGTGTCTGGTCCCCAGGCCCAGGGCTGCCAGAACGTGCACCTGAAGAAGGAGTTCTTCCTGCGGAACCAGTCCCGGGCACGCTCAGAGACCTTCATCAACCTCCGGGAGGTGAGCAACAAGATCCGGCTGCCCCCGGGCGAGTACCTCATCGTGCCCTCCACTTTTGAGCCGCACAAGGAGTCCGACTTTGTCCTGCGTGTCTTCACTGAGAAGCAGTCAGACACAGAGTGAGTCCACATGTGAGATAAGCGGCCGGGTCTCAGCTCAGACTCTGGGGACACGATAGCCCAGCTCAGGCCTAGCTTGGCTTGGGTGGTCCCTGAGCAGAGCTGACTGAGTGGGAGACCTCTCCAGAGCATACTAACGTAGGGGTGGGAGAGGCCAGTCCCCCAACCCAGCATTGGGATCAGAGCCCCACACAGCTGCAGGGGAGAGCCCTGATCCTTCCTGCCCATCACTGCATATCTGTGTTGCTATGTGTTTCAGTGCTTTGTATCCCCTGGGTGTCTGATTCCCCCCAGATCAGGGGTAGGACAAGGTCCCCAGGTCAAGTTCCTTGGGTGCCTCTCTCCGGGGGTCTCAGGGCTGGGTTTCTCTCCCTGAGCCTCCTGGCCTGTCTGATCTAGCCACACTAGGGGGTATGCCATGCTCACCTCCCCTATAGCCTACCACGCCCATCAGGACCCCTCTCAGTTGGCATGCTGCCCCTCACACACTGTGTCTCTCTCCTGTGTCCCCAGGGAGCTAGATGAAGAGGTCACGGCAGATCTGCCAGATGAGGTAAGAGGCCACCAAACCCAAGCCAGTGCCACCCCTACCCCCCACAAGCCTGCTGAGCCTTTGGGGGTCCACTCCAGAGCAGTACAATGGGGTATGGGGGGAAAGAGCTCCGGCTGGGGGCTCGCAGCATTCATGTGCCCAATGCTGGTTTGAAATGGCCCCTCGGCCAGAGGACAGACTGGGCTGAGGGGTGGAGAAGGGGGCATGATGGAGAGAGGAGGGCAGGTGACAGTAGAGAAGGGGTGGGGAGCTGGAGGGGTGCAGAGAGCTCCCCCTGCTGGCTCTTTTCAGTAGGAGCCTAGGTGTGATGGCAGCTCAGCTTTAGTGAGAAGGGAAAGTCCAGAGCTTGTTTAGTAACCTGCCCCTGGTTTGTGTCGCCCCAGGAAGAGATCTCAGAGGACGATGTGGACAGCGCTTTCAGGAACATGTTCCAGCAGCTTGCAGGAGAGGTGGGTGCTGCCGCTCTGGGCTCTTCTAATGCCCACCCCGGAGCCCTTCGCGCCAGCAGCAGGCTGGGAGCATTCTGTGAATGGGGGAGCGGCCATTGTTGTCTGTGTCCCCGTCAGGATCAGGCCCTGTTGACCTGGGCGCTGAGCACCGCAGGGCTGTGATGCTCCCTGTCCTGAACAGCCCCCAGGCTCTGCAGCAGGGGCCTGGACATTAATTGCAGAGGTGTAAGGGGGGGCGACCCTCACTGCGGCAAGGCTGGGATGCTCTATACCGGGGTGGGCAAACTACAGCCAGTGGAACCGTCCTGTCCGGCCTGCCTGAGCGCCCGGCTGGAGAGGCTCCTCCACCTTCTCCCGGAGCCTCGGTGCCCCGTGCCGCCAGTGCTTTGGTCCGCTGCTCCTGGGCGGCGCTGCAGGCTCAGGTGGGGCCTGAGCTCCTGCCGCTCTGAGCGGCATGGTAAGGGGGCCAGGCCGGTGGCTGGGCCCAGGGCGGGTGGGGTTGGCTAAGGGGTGGGGCAGTCAGGGGACAGGGAGCGGATGGATGGGGCAGAGGTTCTGGGGAGGGCGGTCAGGGGATGGGGAACGGGGTGGGGGATGGGTAGGTGTGGGAGTTCTGGGGATCTGTCAGGAGGCGGACAGTGGGGTGGATAGAAGTTGGGACAGGGAGTGGGGGGAGTTGGGTAGGGGGTGGGATCCTGGGGTGCACTTAGGGTGGGGGGTCTTGGGAGGGGGCAGTCATGGGACAAGGAGCTGGGGGAGTTGATGGGTTGGGAGCTTTGAGGGGGACAGTCAGGGACAGGAAGTGGGTGGGGGTTGGATGGGGGTGGGGCCAGGCTGTCTGGGGAGACACAGCCTTCCTTACCTGCCCCCCCCATACAATTTTGGAACCCTAGTGTGGCCCTTGGGACAAAAAGTTTGCCCACCCCTGTTCTATACCCAGCTGGGGGCCCCGTCACTCGGTGGCTCAGCCCCTCCTCCCCTTTAGGTGTCGGGCGTAACCCGGCTCCATAAGTATTAGGCCTCAGTGTTTATGCTTCACTTTATTAGAGGGAAAGACCCTGTCCCCTCCCCACACTGCAGCTTCCTATGGAGACCCGGGGGGGCGGCGGGGAGTCCTGCTTCACCAATGCTCCGAAGTCTTTTCCTGCTCCCACTTCGTACCTTCGGCTGGGGTGAGGGGTCTTGGCTGCAAGACTGGCTCTGGCTTATAACCTGGTTTCCTTGGATAGCAGTAGGGTGCTGCAAACCAGCAGGTCTCCTTCCCCGACAGCAGAGAGCAGACACGGGCCATCACGCAGCACTTGGGGAGAGGGAGAAAATCCCTCCTTGGGGGGTGATGTGGGGTCAGAGAGGGACCCAGGCACCAGGGAACCCCACCACCGTGGTGTCTTGTGCGCAAGTCTCGGGGAGGTGCCCAGCTGAGTGGAGTGCATAGAGTGTCGCTAATCCTCGGCCCTCTCGCCAGGACATGGAAATCAGCGTCTTCGAGCTGAGGAAGATTCTGAACAGAGTCGTCACCAGACGTAAGTGCAGCCCCCGGTCTCTTCCCCCATCCCCACAGCTCTCGCTCGCTCCCTTGCTCTGGAACTCGTTCTCCCAATAACAGCGTCTCCTTCCCCCACCCCCAGACAAAGACCTGAAGACGGATGGGTTCAGCATGGAGTCCTGCCGCAACATGATCAACCTGATGGACGTATCCTGCTGCGTGCTGTGGGGAGGGGGAGCCTCTCCCATGGGGACCCACCCTTGTGGCACAGACCCCTTTTCCCAAGGTGGGCGCGGGGGTGTTTGGTTTGAGGCTGTGGTTCCCAACCAAAGTAGTTTCAATAGAGGTCCAGCCCAGCATGGCTCCCCAGATGTCTACTCTGTACTCCTCGCCCATGTTCATTTCTTGAGGGGAGGTTAGATCCCGGCTGTAACAGCATCATGGGAACCCTGCTCCAATGCCTCTGACCTGGCCTGTTGGCCATGGTGTGGGCTGGAGCAGCAGACTTTCTGGAACAAACTTTCACTTCCTCTCCATGCCCACTGCCCAGGGAGCTGTGCCTGCTCTAGCCCAGAGCCTGGCCACACCCTGTTTCTCTTCTGCCTCCCCCTCTGCAAGAGGAAGTGCCCCACCACTCAGTTCCCCCTATTAGTACATTCTCACGCACCACGCTTGGCACTCTTTGCTGCCCAGCAGTGACCTGCTCCCTCTCTGGGCTAGGGGCAGACTTCAGGGAGAGGTGGGAATCAACAGCCACTGATGTGTGCTCCCAGCTCACACGGAGAGCCACTAGGGCAGTGCCAGAGAGTCACGATCACTGCGGAGTAAGAATTAACCACCACCACAGCCCCCCTTCCACTGCACCCCAAGATGGATGGGAGCATGTGCCAGCCCAGCTCTTAGAGCTGCTCTGATCCCAGAGCGCTTCACAAATTGTGTGTACACAGTGCTACAGAAATGCAGCCACCTCTGGGGTGGCGCACAGCAGCTGTTTAACTGCTGCACAGCACAGCAGTGTGAGGGGGTCCTGTGCCCAGTTTATACAGCAGGGGAGGGGGAGAGGCCAAATGAAACTGAGCAGGTTAGAATTTGGCCTGGCTAAAAGCCCTGTTCTTGCCAAAAGTACCATGGGATCTTGAATGAACACAAATGGCCAGGGCCTCTGTCCTTCCCAACCTCTTCCTGCCCTTCCCTGCACACAGGGTTACAGACCCATGGCTGGTCACTTTCTCCTTGACTCTGCTCCCTAGAAAGATGGTAGCGCCCGCCTTGGCCTTGTGGAATTCCAGATCCTGTGGAACAAGATCCGGAGCTGGCTGGTAAGGAGGTGACTTGTGGAGTGCCGGATCAAGCCACTCTCTTCCATGCTGGGGTATGAGGTGCGGGGAAGGAAGCACCAGCCTGGTCTTCACTCCCCCCTTGTGTCATTGCAGACAATCTTCCGCAAGCATGACGTGGACTCGTCGGGCACCATGAGCGCCTATGAGATGCGCATGGCTCTGGAATCAGCTGGTAAACCAGGAGAGGGGCCCTGGGCTGGGGTAGGGGGATATGTTGAGCTTGGGCGCTGCATGGAAGTCCCTTGCAGCTGGATGCAGCCTGATACCCTCCTGGTGCCATCAGCTCAGAGTCCTCCAGCCATGGCATTAGGGTCACACCTGAGATATGTCCCGGCTTCCCTGCCCCCAGTGCCCAGGGTCTGCTGACTGCTCTGCACTGGGAGGACTCTCCGTAGTCCTGTGGTCACAGCGGTGCTAGTCTGAGAGCCTTGAGACTACATGAGCCTGGGATCCAGGCAGGGTGGGCCTGACCTCCAGTCTCTCTATTGTGGGGCAGGCTTCCTGGCAGAGGGGAACCCAGGGGATCGAGTGGGCTGTGTCCCAGCTACAGACTGGGGGAGCGAGCTGTAAGCCGAGGGCTAGTGTCCCCCAGCCCATCAGCCCCTTATTCCTGGATTCTGTTTCCACCTCCCAGCTGTCACTGAAACCCGAAGGGCGTGGCTCCCTCTTTCTATAGCCCAGCCCCCGCTCCCCTGGGGACTAACAGCTTCCCTCATCTCTGCCCTCCAGGCTTCAAGCTGAACAACAAGCTGCACCAGGTGGTGGTGGCGCGCTATGCCGACACAGACCTGGGCGTGGACTTCGATAACTTTGTCTGCTGCCTGGTCAAGCTGGAGGCCATGTTCAGTAAGTGCCATCTGTAGGGCACAGCAGCAGCACCCCACAACCGCCGGGCAGGAGGTGCAGAGGAAATCCTGCCTGCAGCCGAAACTGGCAGGAGATCAGGGAAGTGGCAAGTGGCATTGGCTGGGCTGGGGGTGGGTTGACACCCCTGTTCCTACCAGAGCCTGGAGGAAAACCTGGATTTTAAGCTTCATCTGAAAGATGGCATGTCCCCTAGTGGGGCTGATGGAGCCAGAGGGGAGAGCGCCCCCTACTGAGTCACTGACATCACCCCTAGCACCAGAGCTCCACTGAGGATGCTACTGGGCGTTAGGACCGACTTGTTGTCATGGATCCGCAGGACTGGTGCACCACCACCAACTTTGGAACAGTCTCTAGAGGGAGCCCCTTCAGGCCCCCTGTGTGCCAGGCCCCCAAGGGGTCTCTCTCTTCCTTCCCGGGGAAGCCGTGGAGCCTCACTGCCTCCTTAGACTGGACCTCTGGGTCTTCAGTGCTTCTGCTTCACCCAGTGATCTCTGGTCAGCCGGACCCTGGCCCAGACTTGCACACTCCTCGGGGATGAGTGCACCCCACCAAGCATTGGCATTGACACTCAGACAGCATGGTCCAAGCAGTGGGGTTTATTAGTCCACTGGACCACAGCAGAGGAAGACCTGGAGGCAGCCTAGAGAGCTGAAGGTTAACACACAGTCCGTTTGGGTTAGCCCAGCCAAGCTGGAGTGAACCCCTTTGTTCAAGCCCTGTCCAGGTGAGAGCTCTGACTCCTTCCAGCTGCCAACTCTTCTCCACCCACCTCTCTGGTCCTTTGTTGCTCCACTGACCTGGGAACTACTGCTCTTCACTTATGTGTAGACCCGCCCTTACCCTGCTCTGAGTCCGTTTCCACCCACTGGGTTACAATGCAGCATAAAGGGGAAACTGAAGCATAAAAAGGCTTCATAAAAATATTCCCACTTTGTCGCAAAGTGCACCTGGGTTTTAAGGGAGGTTTCCCATCCAGTTCCTGATTCAGCTTGACCCTGCTCAGCTTGTAGAGCTGGGCTGGTATCCCGTGTGCTCTGGCTGTCAGTACTGAGGTGCAGCTGTGATGTACTGAAATTGCCCATAGTCAGTGGCTCCCACACCACATGATGTGGCTGCACAGCTGCTAACTCAGGGGCTGGGCATTCAAGGGAGGATTCGTGGCTGAGAGGGAGAAAGGAAAAGCTTGTGCCAGCTGCCCCCTGAGCAGCTCTTGTTCCTTCTGCCCCCTGCAGGATTTTTCCGCAGCATGGATGCCGAAGGCACCGGCACAGCGGTGATGAACCTGACTGAGGTGAGAGTGAGCTCTGGGCAGCCAGAGGGCAAAGGGAGCTCTCCGGTGGAGCTGGGAAAGCTGGGTGGACCCTAGGGTGTAAGGGGGATCTGAGTTAGAGAAGGGGGAGCCCTCCAGTCTCCTGGGGTGAGGAGGGAAAGAAAGTCTTAACTAAAAAAATGGTGGGGAGGGGGATGGCAGACCCCTCCCCTTCACATCCTCCCTCAGCCAGCTCTCTGCAGCTGTGCCGGCTTCTGGGCAGCACTCCTAGCTCAGTGAAATCCACAGTAGTACCCAATCCTGCCTAGGGCCTGGTTTCCTCACCACCCCCATCCTCTGTATCTAGGGATATGCCCAGCCCTGGTGCCCACCTGATCCCCTGGAACAGACCAACCAAGGCTTTAACTCTGAGTTGTGGCCAAGCTAGTGGGCTGGGGGGACGATCATTGCTGTAGCCCCAGTTTTTGTTCACCGTCCCTTTTCCCCACCAAGCCTTTCAATCTTTCCTCTCCCCACAGTGGCTGCTGCTGACGATGTGTGGCTAGGAGCAGAGACAGACCCATGCCAGCTGAAACACCCCGATGGGCTGGGACACCCCACAGTGCCTCCCCCTCGGATTTACAGACACGAAATGTCCATCGTCACTCCCGCGCCTTGCCTCTCTCTGTCCTTCTCCCTCACCAACCCACACTGAGCCCATGGCCCTCCCCCCACCTCCCAGCAGGACACGCTCCACCATCATGTTGCCCCTTTTCAACCCAAGTGGCTAGTCAAAGTGTAGGGCCCTGTGGGTGTGTCAGCTGGGAGTAGAAATGGGCAATAGGCCAGTCTCTCTTTGATGCAGTTTTGTTTATTTACAAAGAATGTACAAAGTCCTGTGTCTGGGAAGGCAGAGTGACTTGAATAGCAGGAGCCAGTTTTTTTGGTTCACAGCACCAAGATTTGTCTTTTCTCCTGCACCCCTGACACACAAACCTCTCCCCAGGTTTCTTCCGGGGTCAGCCACTGTGCTTTTCCTTCCACCTGTCTCTCTCATTCTGAATCTGCCACAGCATTTGTTTGTTCCCCCCTACACGCACATGCACAGCTGCCGACCATACCCCGTCGTACCTTCTGCCTACTGGGTGCTAGTTTCTGGGCAGATGATTAGGTTTTGTTTCAGGTGTGACTCCTTAGCTGTCTCTTATGATGGACTTATTCACACATCAGTTAGAAGTTTTAACTCCACCCCTAACAGGGTTTCACCCAGCTTGTAACAGTCCCAATGGCCAAGCCTCTCTAGCTCATTCCTGAGGGTGGGCATGGCTTGTACTCTGCAATGGGGAGGGCATATTGGAGTATGCTGCATGTCGAGTCTTTGCACTAGGTCTTCAGACCAGCAACTCTAGCTGCATGTAATGGGGCACCAGTGAGGGATGCAGAGGACCTGCCCCCCATGGGGAGGGCGTGGGACCTATGTCACTTCCTGGGGGGCTGCTCTGGCCCATGCTGGCCTTTGGTGCCACTTTGATTTTTGTGAGTGAATCCCTCCAGCTCTCAGCACTTGGAATCGTGACCCTGCATCTTTGCTAGAGGCTGGGCAGCAGCCAGGGTGGGAGTTGCCTCTGGTTAAACCCAAGAAGAGGCATTTGAGATGGGGGAGAGATCTAGTGGTTCAGAACCAGGCGGTGGGACTCCTGGGTCCTGTTTCTGGAGTTTTCTGACAGGGTTGGAGGAAGGAGCTGGGAGTCAGGACTCCTGGCTGCCGAGCTGTTCTAAGCACTTAGACGGTCATCACCATAGTGCCTGAGCCCCTTCTGAACATGGCCATGACCAATGTATAAAGCCCCTGCGTGGGTCAGGACTCCTGGATCCTAGCCCCACCTATCACTGACTCGTGTGGCCTTGGGTGAGTCTCTTCAGCCGCTCTGCGCCTTAGACCATGTCTACACTAGAGAGCTTGCAGCAGCACCGCTGGGAGTAGCTCTGTGCTGACAGGAGGGAGCTCTCCTGTCAGCGTAATAAAACCACCCTCGCGAGCAGCAGGAGAAGCTCTCTTGCCAACATCGTGCTGTCCGCACTGGCACTTCTGCTGGTGTAACTTATGTTGGGCAGAGTGGGGGGGTTTCCTCATACCCCTGAATGACGTCAGTCACACCGACAAAAGGGATAGTGTAGATGAGTCCTCAGTCTTTCCCCCCCCAGGCTTGCTGAGTGCAAGGAGTTTGTGGTGAATGTTACTCTTCTGCCCCCTGCTGTTCTGTAAGGGGCAGCACAGGCTATATTTGCCCTAGAGAAAAGTTTCGGGTTTTCTCTGCCCTGTATCACCCCCTGGTGTCTCGACAGGAACAGGGCTGTGATTCCTTCCCCCAGGGGTGAGTCCTTGTCTTGCCCCCTCACTTCATGGCCCCTGTGCTGCTGCTACAGTGGGGTGGTCCTAGCCTGGTCTCTGTCCAAAGCCCCTGCCCTGGGGCAGGGGTGTGGGCAGTGCCACTAGCCCTTGGTCCTCCACCCCACCCCTTGCCTATGCATCTCTGGAGGAGATGGCTGTGGAAATAACCACTTCTGCTTGGCTGGCAGAGCTGCCTCCCCGGTCCCTGCGCACTGTGTAGCCTGGATAATAAATAGAGATCTGTACAAACAGCCTCTGCAGTGAGTGATTTGAGGGCATAAAACTCTCGCAGGGGCACGGATCTACAGCCAGGGCCTGTGCACAACCTGGGCTGCTGGGCAGAGCAGGGGAGTAGCCCCTGTCTGTACTGGAGCAGAGCAATGAGTCTGTCCCTCTCCAGCAGTGTCTGGGGATCGAGCCTGGCAATTAGCCCTGGGGCAGTAGCATGGTGGCACTACACCCTCCCTGCTCATTGTGCCCCAGCACTGTGGGTGCTGTCAGAAACGCCCCCCACCCATCTCTGCTGCACTGCAGTGGAGGCTGAACTAGGGTTTGGGGCAGGGGACTGGGCACGTGGGGCAAGGTTCTGTGTGAGGCGGCCAGTGTGTGCCAGGGCCCAGCTGCCGCAGGGATGAGATGCACAGCTGTGTCAAGGAAAGGGTGAATGGAGCCTGAGTTGCAAGGGGATCCTGCCTTCCAGGGTGCATGGGAAGGTACAGCTATCTCCTCTTGGGCACACGCAGAGGGGCAGAGCTGTCCGTGGGAGTAACAGAAGGGAGCTGGGGCCTAAGGGGCCATTAGCCTTCTCTTCCCCTGGGCCCAAACTGGGTGGGTGGAAGGAGCCTTGTTCCCCCTGGGAAGCTCTGTGGCCAAGCAGGAAAGGCTGGGCTGGAAGGAATCCCCAAGCCCCGGCTACAGCTGCTGAGGGGAAACCCAGCATTTGCCCTAGAGGGCTCTACCGATGGGGACTAGGGCCACAAATGACATTTCTGGGGGGTGAAGTAACTACTGGGTTTCAGCTTTGTGGCCTGCTGTCCCTGTGTGTGCTACTGGGGGTGCTGTCCCAGCTCGGTGGGGGTGAGATGGGGTAAGGCTGCAGGCTGACTGTTGCATTAGAAGGGTAGTTAGCTATGTCTCTGCCCTGAAGCACTGCCTGCTCTAGGTCCTGGGTATCATTTCCTGTGGCATTTCTGTCTGGCAATCGCTAGGGGGAAGTACAGCTCCTCTTCACAGCCCGCCTGGCAAAGTCCTCAAGTGTCAGCAGGCCGAGCTCCAGCCGGGTGGCGCTGCTGGCTCCAGGCCTGGGAGGAGCCCGTATTGTAGTCAGCAGAGGGGCTCTGGGTTTAGGAGGACAGAAAGCATCTGGCGAGTTGGGCTGGCTGGGCAGCACCACCCTCCTGTGGTGAGAGCCCAGCCCAGCTGCCATCCGGTGCAGTCATTTCTCACCCACGGGAGTCACTGGAGGGGAAACGCAGGGCTGGGCAGCAGCTCTGGAGTGAGTGCCCTAGGGAGCCTGCCGAGTTGCTGCAGCATTTGTTCAGGGGGTTGGGAATCAAACCAAGCTTCCTACCCTGATAAGCCCTCTGGGCCAACAGCCCACGAACTGAAAGCCAGGCCCCATGTATGTGTCCATAGAGATGTCTGGGTCGATATCCCACCCCATCCTGGATGCTTGGGTGCAGTGCACGAATGTAGCAGCCATTCACCTCCAGGGAGCCAGCCTGCTGTGCAGCTGAAGTGACGGTCAGTGTCTGGGTAACACGTGTTGGATTGTCTGCCTCAAAGAGACCTCGAGCAGGAATAACAGGGAGGGCTGCAGGTCAGGGGTATTGGCAGACCTGTGGGAGCGGGGAGCCCTAGGCTGGAATAGCAGGGAGCTGGCTAAGGGAACATAAAGCAGGATTCACCATTTCCCCTGAAGCAGCTGGCGCCCTGGACTAGGAAGTGGCTGGGCTCCAGGCCATTTCTGCATGCTGTGTGTGTCAGTGTGGCAGTCACTGTTTATTCCTCAGAGACAAGGCGGGTGAGGTCATAGCTTTCAGTGGAACAACGTCCATTGGTGGAAGAGACCAGCATGTCTCTCTCAGGACCAGAAGTTGTTCCGCTAAAAACTATGACCTCACCCACCTTGTCTTGCTCCTATCTTGGGCCCAATACAGCTACAACAACTGTTTATTCCTGGCATTTGTCAGCACAGAAAAAGTCAGTGCTTGCCACATGCAAGGCTGAGCTGAGGGGGGGACATACCTGGAGGGCTAATGGGGGCCAGGGTTGGCTCTAGCCCCCCCTCCCCCACATTAAATAGACATTGCACAGCTTCTCTGGCTTCAAACAGCCTGGCCACCTGAAAAAGCCCTCATATAGCCCAGGGCTACGGCTTCTCTTGGCTTTTCCACCCATTGTGCTTACGCGGGGGCTGGGGGCAGAGGGGAATGCTCAGACAGGATGGGGTTAAACGTGCAGAGGGAGGGAATGGAGTGGAGACGGCCTTCAGCTCTGGGCCTCTGGCTCTGGAAAGGAGCTGACACAAGGCACAGCACTTGCCCCTGGGTAGGGATAGTGGGAGGCCAGAGAATGCTGCTGCTTCCTTGGAGATGATGCAGGTCAACAGCTGGATGCAAAGAGGTTCCAGGCAATTGGCACACAGGGAGGAGATGGGGAGGAGGTGCTTAGTCTGTATTGCTCACAGCAGAGTCTGGGCTTGGCTTCTGCTGATGGCATGGCTGCTAGTACCCAGATAGGGAGTCTTGGCCCAGGCCTCCTTGGAGCAACACTCCCGCAGCGTGGGTGAGGTTAGCGCTTCGGAGGAGGAGCTCAGAGCGCTTGGGTTCCTACCCCCCGCCATTCACTAGTGCACACAGCTTGGTGGGGTTTGTTCGTTGAGCGAGCCATGGGCTCTTGTGTGCTGTGCTGGGAGGTGTAGCTTGACAAAAGTGTGTCCCATCCACAGCTTCCTCCATCCCCTGCTCCTCTGTCCCCCCCCCCCCCCAGCTTTCTTCAGGGCTTGAAGGGGCCTCTCAGCTGGGCCCCTTTGGCAAGGGTGGGGGGACAATAGGGGTTGAGCAACAGTGGCCATCTGACAAGCAGGAGAAAATCAGAAGTGGCTTTTGTTGCTCTCCCAGCTGCGGGGACTCATCACTGACACAAAGGGCTCAGTTGTGGGGCACCCTCTGGCATGGGGCTGACAGGTGTCCCAGGCTTAGCCTCATTGAGCAGGCCTTCTGGGCAGCAAATGGCAGATCATTCCCCATGCTGCAGCTAGCCAGTCTGGTGCAGGGGACTGGGGAGGGGGGAGCCCAGCTGATGTCTCACTATGCCAGGGGCTGCTGCCTACCCAACCCCATGTGTTCCAAAGGGGGCAACAGGGAGCCCACAGCTGGGCCCTGCACCCGACCCCCCTAGCAATTCCAGCGCATAGGGGGCCAAGGTGTGAGGCACCCCTTGAGGGATTCAGCCCACAGGGCTCCCTTAGCCATCGCTAACACAGAGCCACCGCTGCCAGCTAGAAGTGGCATTTGCACTCTGGCCTCCCGCTGCCCAGCCTGTTCAGAGATCAGCCAGCAGGGGACACTGTGGGGGCAGCTGGGAGATCAGAGCTGCTCAGTGGGCAAGGAGAGCCAGGTGCGGCGGGAGGGGATTGGAGCCACTGAGCGGGCCGGGTGCGACGGGGTGTCTGGAGCTGCCCTGCAGGCAGGGAGCACTGCAGCAGCAGGGAGTAGTGAGAGCTGTGTAGCAAGCAGGGGGTGCCATGGGGTGGCCTGGGGCAGTTAGTGGGCAGGGAGTATTGGGAGGGTGATCAGTGTGGCACTGCAGGGTGGAGGTCAGAGCCACTCAGTGGACAGGGAGCTGGGAACTGTGGCCAATGGGAGCTGCGGGGGCAGCGCTTACAGGGGCTGGCCATGCGGGTGTGGGCCGCACATGGAGCCCCCTGCCCCGACACAGGGACCTGCCAGCCGTTTCTGGGAGCAGCCCGAAGCCTGGGTAGGAAGGAAGCCTGCCTTAGCCC